>CABHPP010139758.1:8482-38153 GCA_902168425.1 Peromyscus attwateri | reverse complement strand
TCAAACCGGCAAGCTGCTGCTCATTTGAGAGAGATAATTAGGAAGCTGTTTTTAGCTCCGTTTTAGAATCTTTTCTCAGGTTTTAGGTGGAAATTCTTGCCAACTCGTTGGGCGCCATTTGTAGATGTAACCAACCGTTTTATTAAATAAAAAACACAGAACCAATGCAAGGAAGAAAGCCAAGAGGTCAGAGCTAAGAGCTAAAACCTTACCCTTCCTCCTGTGGTGGTCCTACCTCTCCAAACCAGAGCTACTTCCTGTGTTAAAGTCCTTATATAGAGTTTCTGTTCTGCCTTCTCATTGGTTGTAAACCCAACCACATGACTGCCTCATCATGGCCTGTCTGTATAGACCTCCAGGTTTTCTATAATTGGTATTGAGATTAAAGGTGTGTGTATCCAATACTGGCTGTATCCCTGAACACACAGAGACTTACCTAGCTCTGCCTACCAAGTGCTGTGATTACAAGCGTACGCCACCACTGACCTGCTTTCCTATGGCTTGCTAATAGTTCTGACCCCCAGGCAACTTTATTTATTAACAGACAAATAACATTTTAGTATAAAAGAAAATATCACCATAGGCTACAGAGTGAGTTCCAGGAAAGGCGCAAAGCTACACAGAGAAATCCTGTCTTGAAAAACAAAAAAAAAAAAAAAAAAAAAAAGCCAGAGGTGCACATCACCAATCCCAGGACTTCTATCGCAAGGTTGGAGACAAAGACGGGAGGATCTCCCAGAAGTTTATAGACCAGCTAGTCTATGTCATACAGCCGAAGCAAGGGAGACTAACAACCACATGTGCACCATGGAAATTACGTACTTGCATCCACACACACTCATTAAAATAAATAACTTAAAAATCATTTGTTCCTTTTCATTTTCTTATACGACTACTAGAAATGTTTGAGTAACATCGAGGTTGGGTTATGTGTCTATTGAAATGAGATGGATCCCAGACCACAGGGACATTAGCACGGTCCAGCCATCCCTCCTGGGATTCAGCGGAGCATCATACACATCATAGACTCTCATTAAACACATGCCGTCTAAATAAAACTGTCACGTATTAGGGAAGATATTTCTAACAATACTTCCCCAAAATTAAAACAAGTTCATATTTAAAAAAAAAAAATGACTTCGGAGCAAGACAAGGCCAGACAATGAAAGAAATGGGATTCTTTTTTTCTCCTTTTGTTCAGCAAATCCACAACCAGTCACGAGAAAGAAAATTGAATCATCACGTTCTGACAGGTTCTCATAGTGTTCTCAGAGGTCTAATACCCATGGCATTTCTCAGTGGAGTTTCCCCCAAACTATGTCATCATAGCTATGACCAAAAATTATCAGATTTCTATGAAACTTTCCCATAGCTCTGAAGAAACATGGGGGAAAATAAAAGGCAAAGAAGTGAGGTTACAAAATATGCATTATGGCAATGAACAAAAATCATCTAGGTCCTGGTCTTGTCCTACGATTGTGGGAAAGTTCATTGTTATAATTTTCATCCCTTCATCCATCAATTGTGATGATCAACAGTAGCAATTACCTATTAGGACCAATGTGTGAAAAGACTGAGCTAAGCAACCCAGTGGTTGAAACAGAGTGGGAACTTAGTACATGGTGTCTGGATGGTGCTGGTGACTAATTATCATCATTGTTGTGGCCCCAACTACACGTTCTTCAGCAATTCTAGGAAATTGGACATTTCTCTTTAGTAACCTTCATTTTGCCAGTTCACACATTTTTTTTCCAGGAATGAAAGTCTCTTTCAGTTTTTGTTTCTTATTTATCCTGGGAGAAATTATTAACCAAGAGGCTGTCACAAAAAAAGGAGAACTGTGAGTTTCACAGGATGACAAGTTTCAGAACTAAGCATGGACATCGGATGCTTTCGTCAAGAAATCTACGGCACTCTCTCTAAGTGTTTTTAGATACACCATAAGACTGACTGTAGTTGGAGACCATCATGCTTATAGAGTGTGCTTCAGTCTTGCCCAGAGAACCCACAGCCTGAGAGATGCTAGACTGCCACAGGTGATTATGGTAACTTTCAAAGCAATGAGATAGCTGATAAACGAGTAATAATTTATAGATTAGTCACAGTAGATGCGGTATCTACATTCCAGGATATTTTAAGCCTATGAGAATGTTTTAATTTCTTTTAAGATCAAAACCAAACAATGAACTTTTAAGTGAAAGAAAATGATTTCCTATATGCATATGTTTGAACACATTTTCTGTGTTAAAATGTTAAAACAAGGTCATAAAATACAAATTTAATGCATTATGGTAAAAAGGAAGCAGGAAGCAAGATTCATAACCATAAAAGAGCCTGAATATATGGCATAAACACGAAGAAGGAACAAGATGATGCAGGGTAGTATAATAATAATATATACATATATATATATACATATATATATATATATATATATATATATATATATAATAAGACCCACTCTGAATATTTGGAAACTGGTTGGATAGTCCCTCACTGACAGGGGGAACAATATGGAAAAAAAAATCACATGTTTCCTTAAGGATAGATATGACTTGTCATAGAATCTATAAAGACAACATTATTAATAAATGATTACTTCTCACTTGGGCTTCACATATAAATGCCTTGAATTCATTTGTTCAATAAATATATAGAGAGAACATTTACTACACATTGTTCTGAGCATCGTAGATGTCCAGGTAGCCAAATAAAACTCTTACCTTCAGAGAATCAATAACTGTCACAGACAAAGTTCAACCAGAATGACAGGAACCTTGAATAAGGTACATCTAATTCTTTTACATAGGAAGATTAAGGAATGTGATGTTTTTGAATGGATCCTCAAAGAAAGTGTGAGGAGAAAGTGATGTCCATTATCCTTCCAGGAAGGGAATGCTTGATAGGTGTGAGAAACAGCAACTAGTACAACTAGTACAACTAGTACAACCTGGTATAACTAGAGCATAATGAGCCAACAATAGAAAGGGTCAATAACAGTAATCTACCATTGTAAGAATGCTAGCTTTGGCTTTGAATCAGGTAGAACGTCCGTGGGAGCTTCTGAACACAGACCAGGCAATTGTAGCCTGGGACCAGAGAAACACGAAGAATTCTAGTAATCAATGCAGCAATTACATCACTACGCTTACTGTATGGCACATTAATCAGTGGACTCCCTGAACTAGTGGCCACCAAGATTTTTAGTAAGCTAACATACTCCTGCAAGGGATTTTATTTTCCAAAATAGTCTGTCTCTTGTGGTATAATATACCATGTGAATTCCTGGTATTTTTTTTTAATTTAATTGGCAAGTTTTTGGAACATAAATGTATGTAAGTTTGAATATATCTCAAATAACCATCATTGTGGAATTCTTCCCTTTAAATTTTTAAAGATAACTGCGCTTGTTTGGCTTTACTGAAAAATCTGTTTTTACTGCTTTATAGAAGCTGTAAGAACAGCCCTGATGAAACAACTCTTTACCAACTAATTTCTGTGAACATTTGAATGCCCACGTATTGATGGTGAGCACAATGTCTTTAAGGTATCACGGCTCTGCCCAGAAATCTGGTAATTTCTTCGAATAAGAAATAGGACAAGATAAAAGTTCGGGAAGCACTATGTTTGGACTTGGCACTGCATTTTGAATCTCGTTTCCATAATTATTTCTTAAATCTATACAAGTCTCTATACTGGCCGATAAATGAAGATAGAGTTAGACAAGGTCAGTGATACCAAAGAACTGGCTTAGTCTGAAAAGACATCTTTGTTCAGAACTTCTTAAGTACCACTTAACTACAGCTTCAAAGAAAAATAAAATTCTACTTGGACGTTCCCGGCATACTGCTTTATTCATCCCGGGCCACTATTTCCCTAATCGATGCAAATAATTGGAAACTATCTTTTTCAACTCAGAGAATAGTCAGTTGATCCACCAGCTGGGAAATGAACCATTTCCAGATTGCAATCTTAATGGTAACTTTAAAACTATAAAGGACCCCCAAAAATATCATCTAATCTGTCTGCCTGCAGGCAGGACACATATCCACTGTTCCAGGTAGGCGGCCTCACTGTTTTCAGCCCTTCTCCATCAGTGTGATAAGCCAAATGTTATGCCACCCTGTATTTGTACATTTCTTAGGGCCAAGAAGAGTACATTGCTTGCTAATTTTATATATCTGAAAATACCTCATCTCTGCTCACTCAAGAAAACATAGAGCAATAAACTCTCAAAGTTCTCTTCCAATTCCATAGGTAGAAGGAAGTTTTAGGAGTGGCTGGATGTCTTTGGCGTTTTAGAACTGGCCATAAATTTGTTGTGGTGGTTGTTTGAGATGGGAAACTATAAGAAGGCTGTAAGACCCTTTTCTGTTATTAAGGCTAATCAAAACAAACATTATTTTAACCTTTGTTGAATTTCTGGCTCACGTTCACTCCATTTTACTAGACTTTCTCTTGCATTGCCCAATGTTGGGTGTTTGTACTTTTATTCTCCTACATCTGGTTTTCTTCAAACTCTCTTAAATTTCTGCACTTTCTGTACAACTATCATCTGCCCCCTATGACTTCTTCTGCTGCTTCATTGTTTTGGTGATAAAATCATCACATCTTTACATTGTTCACTTACTTTTAAAAATACTCCGTCTTTTTCCTGATTTTCTTTATTTTGTTTTAGTTTTTGATCCCATCACTCTTTTAGTTACCATGTTCTTTCCTTCCTTGGAAAAAATGCCAAGCCTTCTGACATTTTTTTTTAATGTAACTGTAATCCTACTGCTCTTCTACAATGGGATTAAGCATCTGCTTTTGCATTGGTTTGTTGAATAATTGTGCGAGCTTCCAGAAGAGGCAGCACTGAGGTCGAGGATCTGAAGTCATGCACTGAGTTGCAAAGGTGAGAAGCCATGGATTTCCCGCTGTGTATCTGCACTGCACATTTTCTGAACACACAATGGAAAAAATAGTATTAACAGAAATTGGGCTAAAGAACTTGTTGATATGAAAGAAAATTTGCCTCCATTGTTTTAAAATATTATATAATTTTTGGTGACCTTTGTAGCAGTTGATTCAGGGAAATGGATTTTATTTGGTGGGTCATTCAGGTCTGCAATATATTAGGCAGCACCAGTTGTAACACAGTGGATCTAATAGAACAATTTACTTCTTAGAAGCAGCCCAGTTCATCCTTTCTACACTATCATCAGGTGGAGCTCCAGGAATCCCACAGAAGAGGGGGAGGAAAGATTTTTGGAGCCAGAGGGATGAAGGACACCACAAAAACATGGCCCACAGACATCAACTAACCAGGGCTCATAGGGGCTCACAGAGACTGAACTGACAATCTGGGAGCCTATATGGGTTTGACTTAGGTCCTCTGCATTATACGGTATGGTTGTGTACCTTGGTGTTCTTATACTCCTAACAGTGGGAGCAAGGGCTGTCTCTGATTCTTCTGTCTGCTCTTGGAGGCTTTTTCCTCCCACTGGGTTGCCCCATCTAGCCTTGCTATGAGGTATTGCCTACTCTTACTGTAATTTGTTATGCCATGTTTGGTTGAAGCCCTTGGGAGGGCTGTTCTTTTCTAAAGGGAAAAGGAAACAGAGTGGATCTGGGGGAGAGGGGAGGTGGAGGAAAGAGAGAAGAGGAGGGAGGGAAAACTGTGGTCAGAATGTAATATATGAGAAAAGAATAAATAAGTTTTTTTACAAAGAAGACAAATAACCCAACTAAAAATGGGGTACAGATCTAAACAGAGAATACTCAAAAGAGGAAACTCAAATGACTGAGAAACACTTAAGAAAACTTCAACATCCTTAGCCATCATGGGAATGTAAATCAAAATTACTTTGAGATTTCATCTTACACCAGTCAGAATACCTAAGATCAATAAAACAAATGAAATGTTGTCAAGGATGTGGAGTAAGGGAAACACTCATCTATTGCTGGTGAGAAATATATATATATATGTGTGTGTGTGTGTGTGTGTGTGTGTGTGTGTGTGTGTGTGTGTGTGTGTACATATGAATATATACATATATGTGTATGTATGTATTCACGTTTCAGATTTCTAGAATTAAAGAACACATTTGTGTTATTTTGAGCCACTAAACCTGTGACAATGTCCTTATCAGCACAACAGACTAATGAATGCTATAGCTCCATACTCTCACTTTAAAATATGTATCAAAGTAAGAGTCATCCAAGTTAGACCACTTTTAAATTATATTCTGCATGCTACGTCATTCTGAGAACAAGAGGAGGTGGGAAATAAAAGGTCTTGCTCATTCATAGAACCTACAGGAAGCTCATGAAGAACAGAGTTTGATGAGAGGAAGTGCAGATTTTTAAGTTGACTTGTCTACAGAGGTTGGCTTTCATTCCTTTGGATTACTTGGATGATGACTTCAAATTTCATCCACTTTGTGTATAATCAGAACTATGCTTGGAGAGAAACCCAGATGGTGTAAATTTTGCCTACAATGCTATGAGCAGTTAAATGTGAGCTATAGATCAACTATGGCACCTATCATTATTTTCTTTAGTATCAATCTCTTACTATGTAGACTTAAATAATTAGTCTAGAATCCAACACCAGCCCAAGTCATCTCTTCCAAAGTTCCTTATTTTATTTAGCATTTCTCCAATCTCATAAATTACTCAATTATACATATATTTCATCTTTTTCAGGGTCCATCTCCATTTGTGACGAAACTAAAGGTATCTCATAAACCAAAGAAGTTAAACTGGTAATTATGGTAGCCATAATAATGCCATCCTGGGTGGAAGAAAATAACTGGTGCTCTGGAATCTGTAAATACCTTGTCTTACATGACAAAGGAAAGTGAGTTTTCTCCTCAGCTGACTTGAAAGTGGAGTGACAATCTTTGGAAAGTCTGTTCCTAAGTTCTAATGTCATTGTTGCTTACAAAAGAAAATAATAAAAAGCCTTAGAATGAAAAGCATTTTGAATATTTTGTAGAGTGACATTGTTTAAATAGCTTCATCATATAAGGAAATGATCTCACACACGTTAAATTTTCTACAAAATTATTACAAGATTTGGATTTTATTTAAATGTTTAGAAGGGCCCCCAAACTCTCCTTTATAATTCTGTACCTTCTTCTTTTGAAAGAGACTCTTTTTAATCCTGAACAAGATATTTGAGCATCTGAATTTCAGACTAAGTTCCATGCAGCAAAGATATTAAAATTAAGTCTGTGTTATTAGGAGGTAGATGACTACGGTTTGATAATCTTGTTTAAAAACTTCTCTAAGGAAACTATCTGAATTTCAAACACTTTTTAGAACTTCAACTTTATTTTTCTACTTTTTCCTCCATTTGCAAAACATTTCTATTTTTCCATCAGTATGATCATTGACAAGCTGTTTAACCCTCTGTCTTCCACTTTGCCTGATAAGATTATTTAAGATTGCATGATATTTGACTCTAAACTGTGCAGTGGTATTTGAAAGACAAACATTTCTTGACCATGAATAAACCTAAATTCTTAAGTTTAAAGTGACAACTTCAAAAACTAGTTACTGTACCAGGACCCACATCCAGCACCCTGGCCTAGTCAGAACAGCTCTGCTTCTTCCACTCATGACTGATAGGCCCCATATATACCTCATCCAGCCTCCCAGCCCAGCCAGGTCTTGCACATCCTAAGCAAGAATCTAGCCAGCTGAGTTCACCTAATCCCACCTTCCATACCCACTGTCCAACCCCAATATTTGCTCCCCCAAACTCTAGGCTAGCACCAGAATGCATATTCTGTACATCAGCCCAGGCACCAGTGTCTACCTGACTTCACTCCACCTAAACCATATCCAACCATCAAGTCCAACCCAGCCCATACATGTGTGCTGTCTCAGCCTGCTGTGTCTGTATGAGATGCAGAACCAACAAAAGAAGTCTGCATGCCCAGAGCTCATCATGAAAATATGAACAACAGAAAAGGTCAAAAACAAAAGTCTTCTACCTCAAAAATCCACCAGTCCTGCAGAAGTGTTCACCAATAAGAATTACCTAGATGAACCCCTAGTTGCACAAAGAATTTAAAAGGACAATCATAAACTTGTTCAAAGAATGCTAGGAGTTGAAAAAAGATAGAAAGAAACAGTTTAACGAACTTAAAGGAATAAACATCTAAATGATTCTCCCTCAAAAAACATAAACATAAGGCTGATTTAAACTAAGAAACTGGTAAGCTAAAGGCTATTCGCTAGTGCTCTGACCTCTTGGGCTTTTAACTCTTTATTTGGCTCTGTGTTTCTTATTTAATAAGACTGTTTAGAATTACATCTACAGAAACACTGAAGAAGACAGGAGCTGAAATGAAGATGGGAATGAAAATCCCAATAACCCAACTAGAAAACTTAACGGCAAGATTTGTAACTAGAATCAATCAAGCAGAATATAGAACATCAGAACTAATAATGACAAATAGAGGAACTAGATCAAACAAGCAAAGATTATGGAAAAAAATAACACATGAAAGGAACATATAAGAAATGGGACAGATTATAGATGCCCAGGGTCTAGGCCACAACCTGTGGCCGTGAGGGTGTCCAAGAGCCATGCTGCCACCATGGACATCCTGATCTGAGTGACCTGTGCTATCACCTGGGGGCCATGGTGTCCTCTAGGCCAAGGCTGCTGTCGAGGGCCATGTCTGGGCTCTGGGGCCCTACAGCAGCCAGGGTTTGAGTTGATGTCCGGGGCTCCTGTTCTCACCGAGGGCCTTGCAGATGACCGGGGTCTGGTGGGCCACCTTGGACAATGTTGATTTCTAAGGACCATGCATGCCCAGAGTCATGCTGATCTGGGTGACTAGTGCTGTTATCTGGAGCCATGTAGACATCAAGGCACAGGCCGCTACCTAGGGCCATGTCTGGATCCATGGCCCTGGATGGAGTCTGGAGTCTAGGGTGGTGTCCATGGTTCCAGTTGCCACTGAAGGCTATGCTGATGCCCCGGGGTCTGGTCAGACACCTGGGACCATGTTGATTTCCCAGGTGCCATGCTGATCTGAGGGACCTGGGCTGCCACCAGGGCCATGGTGACATCTGGGCCTGAGCTGCTGCCAAGAGCATGTCTGGGTCCATGGACTTGCTGCAGCTGGGGTCTATGGTGATGTCCATAGCCTATGTTAGCACTGGGGCCATTGGAACTATGCTGTGCTGAGCTGGCACACCCTTCACTGGCCCTGGGATGGCTGGTCCTGCCCCTCACTGAATATTGCAGCAAGTGAGCTGGTCCTAACCCTCAGGGGAGTGCTCACCCCTGCACTTGGGAAAAATGGCCCCACCATTCATCATAGGCATGCATTTCACCTGGAAAGCCATGAGAGCTGACTCTGTGGTTGGGAGGCAGGTGAATGACCCTGATGGCAGAACAGCAGGAGAGCTGATCCCACTCCACCCCCTATCTGCCATGTAGTGCCATGGGTAAGAGAAAGATGTCCTTCTCCACATCACCCATTACCCCTTGAGGCAGGTGAGAGAGCTCGCCCTGACCCTCACCAGCTGCAGCGCATGAGAAAGCAACCTCTGCTTCCCATCTTGGCAGCACACTGGAGTTGACCCTGTTGTCAGGGTCATAGGTAAGCCAGCCCTGAGGAGGTGAGAGCAGGAGAGCTGATAACCCCACCCCTTCATATTCTCCCTCTCCCTATAACAAACGGGAGAGAGGGCCCTGCACCTTGCCTGGGCAAAACAGTAGAGCTGGTAATGGCGATATGAGTGAGGGGGACCAGGATCTGAGGGCCTGAGAGCAGAACTGGCCTGATCCTTGTTGTAGGCTGCACCAGGTGAGCTAGCCAAGGCAGTGCTGGAGAGCTCACCTGGGTAGTGACAAACCTAGCGAGCTGACTAGCCCAGCTACCACCCAGGCCCAGAACCAGGGCTATGAGTTGGCCCACCCCAACAGCCACTGAATCTATTAACTGCTGGAGCATGTGAAGGGGATGCACCTACAGATCCAAAAGAGCAGGATCTTCATGACACAGGACAACAGGATATCCAAGAGGAGCCCCAGTGAGAGCCCATTATTGGTGGTATAGCAGAAACCAGAGTTCTCAAGCCAGACCAATGACTTGTGGCAATGAACACTTGCAAGTAAAGACAAACAGACTAAAGGGTAAATTGTGTGTCTGGAGGGGCCACACTGCAGCTTCCATGACCAGGTTCTTCTTCTTCTTCTTCTTCTTCTTCTTCTTCTTCTTCTTCTTCTTCTTCTTCTCCTCCTCCTCCTCCTCCTCCTCCTCCTCCTCCTCCTCCTCCTCTTCCTCCTCCTCCTCCTCCTCTTCTTCTCCTCCTCCTTCTCCTTCTCCTTCTCCTTCTCCTCCTTCTTCTTTTGTTTTTCGTTTTGGTTTTGGTTTGGTTTGTTTCTTTGTTTTGTTTAGGTTTGGACTTTTGTTTTAAATTTGGTTGTGGGGAGGGTTAAAGGGCAGGGGGCAGATTCAAGGGGACAGGGAGATAAGTGGAATCAGAATTCATGATGTGAAATCCACAATGAGTCAATAAAAGTAAAAAATAAAAAGAAGAAGAAAAAAGAAATGTGAGAGATGATGAAAAGAGCAAGGCTTTAAATTGTAGGGATAAATGAGGAGAAAGAATCTTAGATCAATGGCATAGACTCGATCATGAACAACATCATAGAAGAGAACCTCCCCAAACTAAGACACAAAAAGCACACAAAACCCAAACTAAACAAGACCAGAAAAGAAACTCCCCATGACATTCCATAGTTAAAATACTAAGTATACAGAACAAGAACAAAAAGAGTGTTGAAGGTTAAGATTAAAAACATTAGTTGCATATAAAGGAAAATCCATGAAATAGATGATAGCTGATTTCTTAATAGAAGCTTTGAAAGTCAGAGAGTCTGTAGCAACGCATTCAAAGTTCTAAAGACCATGACTCTAAACCTAGACTACTATACCTCACAAAATTATCTGCCACAATCTAAGGGGAAAAAATCCTGTCTATGATATGAATATCCTTAAAAATTTATGCTCATCAAACCAAGCCTAAACTAAATACGGGAAGCAGTCCATACTGTAGAGAGGAAGAAGCATAACCAAGAGACTACAGAAGCAAATAAAGCTGCAATTACTAAAACACAAAGTACCACTGAGAACACACCAGCAGCAGCAAAAATACAGCACAATCCAATCAATACACACCTCCCAATGACTTTATATATCAACAGTTCCAATTCTCAAATCAAAAACACAGATTATCTGAGTGGATCAAGAAACAAAATCCATCTGTCTGTTGTATACAAGAAGCTCAGCTTTAAGGATAGGTACCACCCTAAAGTGAAAGAATAGACAAATAGATTCCAATCAAATGGGACCAGGAAGCAAGCAGGCATTATTATTCTAGTATCTGACAAAACAAACTTCAAACAAAAATAATCAGAAGAGATAAAGGATACTTCATCCTAGTCAAAGTAACAATCAGCCAAGATAGCATTACTATCCTAAACAAGTATGTCCTAAACTATGGCACATCCAATTTCATAAGAAGTATACTATCAGAATTAAAGACAAAGATTAATGTCAACAGATAAATAGAATGTTTCAATGCCTCACTTTCTCTAATAGACAGGTCACCTGTACAAAACAAATAAATAAAGAGACATCAGAACTAAATAACATCATACATCAAATGGATCAGATAGCTGCAGAATATTCCACCCAAACCCCAAAATATATACATTCTAGTCATCAGCCCACAGAAGCGCCTCAAAAATAGGCCACATTCAGGGACACAAAAGAAATCATAGCAAATTCAGAAAGATTTGAAAAAGATCTATACCTCCTATCTGACCTTAATACAATAAAACTTAAAATCGACAGCAAGTAACTCCCTAATAACTACATAAACTCATGGGTATTAAACAACTCATTATTTAACAATGAATGAGTCAAAAAAAAAAAGGAATGCCAAAAGAATCCTGGAACTAAATGAAAATAAAAACACAACATTTTAAGACTTCTGAGATGCATTAAGAGAAGTCTTATGAGGAAAATTTATAGCTCTAAAATGCTTACACTAAAAAATCAGGAGGACAAATAAATGACTTAATGATGCAACTCAAAACTTGGGAAAAACAATTTTTTTTAAAAACCCCAAACCAGTAGACAGCAATAAATAATAAAATCAAAGCAAAAATTAGGTAAATAAAACAAACAAATACAAAATATCAGTGAATCTAAGATCTGGTTCTTGGAGAATATAAACAAGATCCACAACTCTTGTCCCAACTAATCAGAAGAAAAAAATACAAGGACCCAAATTAACAGGATCAGAAGTAAACAGGGAAACATCACAAAAAATGCTAAAGAAATTCAAAAAATTATAAGGGAATATTTAAAAAAAACCTGTATCCCAACAAGTTGAAAAATCTAAAAGAAAGGAATGAATTTCTACAGTCAGCCAAGCTACCAAAATTAAACCATGAAAAGATCAATGACATAAACCTATAGCAAACAGATGAAGAAATTTAAACTGTAATTTAAAAAAAATCTTGCAACTAAAAAAATAAGTCCAGGCACATATGGATTCAAGCCAATTCTTCTTAAATTATTCCAAAAAAATAGAAAGAAAAGGACAAAGTCTTTCTAAACAGCCAGTGTTACTCTAATACCCAAACCAGCTAAAGACACAACAAAAAAGGAAAACTATAGGCCACTGTCCATGATGAACATAGATTCAAAATTCCTAAATAAAATATTTTCAAATTAAATACAGATTTACATCAAAAAGAGCACTCACTATGACCAAGTTGGCTTCATTCCAGAGATGCAGGGTTGGCTCAACATGCACAAGTCAGTACATGTAATAAATCACATAAATGGACTTAAAGATCCTATGATCATCTCAATAGATTTAGAAAAGACCTCTGGCAAAATTCAGCATGACTTTATGATTAAAAAGTCCTAGAGAAAGTTGGACTGAAGAGAACATGTCTCATCATAATAAAAGGGATATTTGAGAAACTCACAGACATCTTTCTAAACGAAAAAATACCTGAAGCAATCCCACTGAAATCGGGAACAAGACAGGACACACCACTATTTCTACTCCTTTTCAATATTGTACTCAAAGCACTGGCTGGAGCAATAAGACAAAAGGAAGAAATTAAAGGTATACAAATTGTAAAAGAGGTCAAACTATCCCTATTTGAAGATGTCTTAGTTAGGGTTTACTGTTGCTGTGAAGAGACACCATGACCACGGCAACTCTTATAAAGAAAACATTTACAGTTACAGCCTCAGAGGTCACCATAGTGGGGAGCATGGTGGCCTGCAGGCAGATGTGGTGCTGGAGCTGAGAGCTCTACATCTTGACTCAGACGCAATAGGAAGTCAACTGACTGTCACACTGAGAGAAGCCTGAGAGAAGAGACCTGAAAGTCCACCCCCACAGTGACACACTTCCTCCAACAAGGCCACACCTCCTTATGGTACAACTCCCTTTGGGGGCTTTTTTCTTTTAAACAACCACAGAAGATGACATTTCATATAAGAGATCCCAAAAATTCTACCAGAAAACATTTCTAAATGTTTCCATGGTCAACAATTTAGGCAAGGTGTCAGGCTACAAAATCAACTTACAAAACCAATATTTTTTCTATACACCACAACAAACAGACTGAGAAAAAGATCAAGGACATACTCCTATCTACAACAGCTTCAAAAACTAAAGTATCTATAAAGCTAACCCAAAAAAGGCCTCTACTATGAAAACTTTAAATATATGAATAAAGATATAAAGACTCCAGAAAATGGAAAGACATACCATGTTCATGGATAAGTCGAAATAATTGTGAAAAATTACCATTCTACCAGAAGCCATTTATAGATTTGATGTAGTATCAATTAAAATTCCTATCTTATTCTTCACAGAAATAGAAACTCTATCCTAAAATTCATATGAAACTTCCAAAGACCCCGATAGCCAAAGCAATCCTAAAGAAAAAGAATAATTCTGGAAGAATTATCATGACAGTTTACAAGTTTTATTACAGAGCATTGTAATAAAACAGTATAGTGCTGGCATAAAAACAGATATGTAAACCAATAGAACAAAATACAAGACTCAAGCATAAATGTATGTAATCATATCCATTTAATATTTGTCAAGGATGTCAAAACATAAACTGAAGGGATGAAGACACCCTAAACAAATAGTTCTCAGAAAACTAGATATCTACATGTAGAAGAATGAAATTAGATCCATATCTGTTATCTTGCACAATAACTAACTTGAAATGGACCAAAGACCTCAATATAGACCTGAAACACTAAAGCTGCTATAAGAAAACATAGACTGTGCTCGACAGGATGTGGCTCTAGAAAAGTTATTTCTGAGTAGGGCCTCATTTGCCCAAGAATGAAAGCCAGCAATTGACAAGTAGGAGCTAGTAAAATTAAATTTTTCTGTTCAGCTAAAGAAACAATTAATCAAGTGAGGAGGAAATCCACAGAATAGGAGAGAATCTTTGCCAGCTATCTATCTAACAGAGGATTAATATCCATAATATATAGAAAATTAAAAAATCAGTGTCAAAAAAACAATGACCCATTCAAAAATGGGCTACAGAACTGAACAGAGAGAAGAAATAAAATGAAGAAGGTGGAGGAGGAGAAGGAGAAGAAGAAGAAGAAAAGGAGGAGAAAGAGCAGGAGGAGCAGGAGGAGCAGAAGGAGGAGCAGGAGAAGCTGGAGGAGCTGGAGGAGAGAGAAGAATGGCTAATCTTCTCTAATGGCTAATCCCCCAAGAAGTTCATGGTCCCTAACAATTAGGGAAATGAAAATCAAAACAACTTTGAGATTTGTTTTGTTATAGTCAGAATGGAAAAGATCAACAAAACAACTAACAAAAATGCTGGAGAGGATGTTGGGGAAAGGGAGCCCTCATGCACTGTGAGATTGAAAACTTGTCTAGCCACTTGGAAATCAATATGGAGAACCTTCAAAAAGCTAAAAATAAGTCTACCTTATGACCCAACTACACCACTCCTCGACATATGCCCACACAACTCAGCATCCTACTCCACGTGTACTTGCTCAGTCATGTTTATAGCAAATCTATTCAGAATAACTAGAAAAGGGAAATAGTCTAAGAGTCCTTCAACTGACAAAATACTATTCAGCAATAAAGAAAAATGAAATCTGTAGCCAAATAGATGGAACCAGAAAAGATCATATTGAGTAATGTAACCCAAACCCAGAAAGGCAAATGTTACCTTTCCATCTCATCTGTGGTTCCTAACTCCACAACTTCAGATGTGAGTATAAACCCTAAAGTCACTTCAGAAGCCAGAAAAGTAAAAAGAGATGATTGGGGATGGGGAGCAATAGAGAGACAAACAGCAGGATAAAAGTAATATGAAATGGGAAAATAGACGGGAGGAAAAAAAGAAGAAGGTGTATAGAGAGAGAGGGAGGAAGGAGGGTAAGGTAACCATAAAGATGTCTGAAAAAGTAATATGCAATCACATAATTTATTTACCTAAATTTGCATATAATACATATACGTCTGTGGGTATACACATACATATATAGCCTAAATGAAATGTTCCCACCTGGGTTGTCATTGCTTCCCCACAAGAGCCATAGATAATCTAACAAAAACCCCAGTACCAGGTATGGGAAGTCCTAGTATGAGTTGTTGGTAAGAGAAGTCTATGAGATTCCTGAAACATAGGCTATTCCTGCCGCCCTTGGTTGCCTACCAGAAGTTGAAGTAAATCCCTTGTTACTGAAGACACATGCACTTCAGGCATAGGACTCAAAGGATTCAAGCTGGATCATACATGAAGATCTCTTTCCTGAGAACTAGCTTTCATGAAACCAGAAGGTGCCAGACAAGCATCTACAGGAGGGAAGCAACCAGCAGTCCCACCCAGCTGTGATGCCTATGAACCACCACAGGAACCAGCATGGCACAATAACTCTAAGGGGGCAACACTGGCACTCATATCACCATGGTAACCAACATCTCTCTAATTGGATTTAAGACACATTCAGTTAAGCAAGACTGAAAATTTCTAACAGAAAACAAAACAAAAATAACCCTACATTAGCTCTCAAAAATCCAATCCTATATCTTCTATAAAACCATGACCTAAGCTATAAAGAAAGGCAGTATTTTTGGGAACAGTTGGAAGAGTTCACACACGCATGGACCAGTGACATAACCATCTTATTCTCCATTCTCATGTGTTTATTGCTACCTTTCTGGCTCATCTTTGTCCATCATTATTGAAGACTGGCCAGCACTGAACATCCCGTGCTACCCTCTCAAATAAGTTTCTAAAATTAAAGGAAGAGAGTCGTCTTTTAAAAAAAAATGGAATTTTATCTTAACTTCCAGCTCTCTTTTTAAAGTTGCTACATGGATTACACATTCATTTTGTCTGAGTGCTACATGATTTCCTCTTCTTGAAAAAGAAAAACACTGTGGCTGGACAGGCTGTTTTGATACACAAACTTGCCACTGAGATATTTTGCGTCTCTTTATACAGCTTGCTCTGCCAGTGGCTAATTACAGCCATCATTGACTTGTGTTGCGCCCACAATGTCGCACCAAAAAGGCAGAGGGTTGGGGGGAGTCTGATGGTGTTACTTATGTGGAATTCATTATGATAGTAGTATATATAACATTATTATGCTCTTCTATCTGCATGTATGCATTTATTCCTCCAGGCCTTCACGCCTGAAATAAATTTATGGGAACCCTAGCCTCTACTATATGTTAAGCCTACAATTCAAAAGCAGCCAGGCCAAGGACATAATGTTCCATCTTTACAATCAAATACAGATTTCCCATTAAAAAGAAAATTCCCTATTTCCAAAGATTTAATAGTATGGTCCTTTAAAAATAATTCCAGATGCCTAAGTTTTAGGACTGACTATATCCCACAACACAAAATAGTTTTGCCTTATTGTGATTTGTACAAATTTTCAATCACTAGATATATTACCATTTGCTTTGTTTTCAGATACAGCTTACATTTGGGATCTTACAACATTTCATATTTACTTCAGCTATATTTGGGTATATTCAAGATGGACTCACTCCTATTGACGCATTACAGTGACTGATTGCACAACACATGTTGGTATTTTCCTGCCCTGTTTTGCTGGGTTTTATATCAACTTGGCCATCATGTCTCACTCCCTGGCAACCCCGCCCTCTTCTCTTTGAAGTCTCTGTCTGCTTAAATTAAGAATAAACTTCATTAAGACTAATGGCTTATTACATCAAGAGGAAAAAAATTCAAACACAACAGTGATTAAGTACATAACCTTTAACTGAAATGAGCATTTCCAAAATAAGCAATACTGGACAAGGAGTTCCCAGCAGTCTATACGAGAGCCTTTGTATAACACCGTACAATGTGTTTCTATCCCTTTTGCATTGTAGTTCACAGCGAATGTTCCAGACACCATATTAAGTTGCTCTTTCATGTGATGGTCAAGTCACTAAAGGAGTTCAAACTCTTGACCATAGCTCCCAGACATTTCAAATGATACGACTGAGTGGGGTCAGTTGCCACTAGATGGCTCTGTTTTTGTTTTTGTTTTTGTTTTTTTTTTGAGGGGGGGGTTGTTTGTTTGGGGTTTTTTTAGGTGGTTTTTTGTTTTGTTGTTGTTGTTGTTGTTGTTGTTGTTGTTGTTGTTTCCGAGACAGGGTTTCTCTGTGTAGCTTTGCGCCTTTCCTGGAACTCACTCTGTAGCCCAGGTTGGCCTCGAACTCTCAAGAGATCCACCTGGCTCTGCCTCCCGAGTGCTGGGATTAAAGGCATCCGCCACCACCGCCCGGTGATGGCTCTGTTTTTGTTAGCCCTCCAAGATGCTATATATCATCTGATTAAAGATCTATGGAATAAACATGGCTAAAATTCCAAAGGAAGGAGTGGTTCATAATACAATCTGTTCTATTCGATATGAGCTGTTATTTCTGAACCATCATTCTTTAGTAAGGAAGCATCGGATGTATTGAAGCACTACTTCACACCAAAAAAAAAAAAAAAAGAAAAGAAAAGAAAGAAATGGATAAAACACTTACATCCACTAGAGTGCTGTCAGCTGAATGAACAGGTTTTTCATTATGATGCTTTCTCATTTTAGAATTCATTTTAAAGTGTGACTAGCACAGCCTCTTGGATGACTGGTCTATCTCTAGTGCATAGCTCCATGGTATCCCCTAGGCTTTTGGCCACGGGGGTTTTGGGGGATGGATCTCTTACAATAGACACATAAAGCGTGTCTTAAAATTTTTCATTCTCTTTGTTTCTACAACACTGTAAACCAGTCAGTTCTTCCCTCTGGGCTAAGAATCCAATCAGTCTGCTCTTTTCTCATAGCAGTTCCTTTTTAAGTAACCATAAAAGTCTCTGAGTAATTTAAAATACATTTAAAGTAATTTAAAGTAAACATAGAAGTCTCTGAGTAATTTAAAAATAAGATTTGAAATAAATTTTAAGTGTTTTTTTTCTAATACATACAACTAACTAGTTGGTTCTCTTCCTCATCTTTAACGCAATCATAGTGAACTGATACAGCATGTAGAATGCAAAGCATGCTTGCAGAACGATACTGTCTTTGGATGACATGGTCTATCACCTAAATTCTTGTTGGATGATGAAAGAATATGTGGTGGACATTTGTTCTTGTGCCTTTACATACAATATTTTAACAAAGAGTGGCACAATGAGGACGAAACAAGCCTTACTCTAGCATCAACCTCAAGAACTTGTAAAATAAATAATCTAAAACTTCCCGAGCTGTTTCACTTTATGACTGAATCTAAAAGGTTAACGTTTTGATCCATATCAATGAATTAGCACATCTCAGACTCTGAGTATCCAGGAAATAGTACATGAGGGCCACAATGCAAGCAAGCAATTCACTCTCCACAAAATTTCTGCAATTGTCAAGCTACCCAGCTGTTGGTGGGCTCTGATCAGACATTGTATAGGGACAAACTGAGGGGTCCATCACAAGGGGACTATCCATCATTGCTGCTGTTTGGGGACCACCTGGATTTCTTTCAAGTTCTGTACAAATATTTTGAGCCTAAATTACATGACCGCATGGTTCACAGTAGAATTTAGGTGTTAAGTCATCTATTGAACATTTCCCCCAGTCTGGGCTGTGACTCCATTCTTCTCTTCAGTGCAGGCTGACTGGAGTGTGCTTCTGCAGAAAGCAGGAGGACCAAGGCCACACAGGGCTGTCACTGAGCCCAGCTCAGCCAATGCCTCAGGCAGGAGCAGACTCCAAACATGTTGAACTCCCTTTTGTGCAGCCATTAGGTGAGCACTGTTTGGGGGGCACTAACTCAAAATAACTATTTAGTCCAACTTAAAATAGAAGACTTCCAGTTTTACTCATGCTAAAAAGAAAAAAGGGTCTTAAAAACATTTGTCACAAGCAAATGACATTTCCATCTCATTAAGGTTTCATTGGGCAAAACATCTAAAAATACATATTACAAATTTTTTTCTCCTATTTTGGTAGTTGGAAACACATTTCCTCATGTTTAGAGGTTTGAGTTAAAAAAAAAAAAAACAGGAGGGGTAAGACAGTATAGTGAAAGTAGAAAGGATGGACACTTATTCCCTCTTGCTTAGACCTAGTTTCTGGAATCTTTAACAATAAACAAGACACTTTTAGACATTTTGAATGTGGTTTCCAGTGAGTCTGCAAGAGCGAAACTATCCTCCTTACACAAGAATCAACAATTTTGTCATTCTAACATGAATATCTTCAGTAAATATTTTTTTCATTTTTTTTTCTTTTTTTATAAAAAATATGGAACACTTCACGAATTTGCGTGTCATCCTTGCACAGGGGCCATGCTAATCTTCTCTGTATCGTTCCAATTTTAGTATATGTGCTGCCGAAGCAAGCGCCAGTAAATATTTTTTAACGTTTAAAGCTGACAATTACATTTTAATGCTTACTACAAATCCACTGCCATTCCAGGTTAAAGGTATGGCTTTTAAAAAATAAATAAACATTATATTCACAGTCATGGGTATGTGACAGATTTGTTGGGGCACACAGTTTGTATCTTGGAAACCATTGAAAACACAGCAAAGCCTTAATTGGTAAAGATGACAAACAGTGTTCGGGGTCAAGATTTTTATTTGTTGCCATCTTCCCATTTCTCACTAGTAATTGCCTTGATAGTGCATAAAAATGATTCAGGGCATGGTTAAGCAAGACAATAGAATATCCACTCTTAGGTAGATATGGAACCCTACCATGTGTAGGGTAGGATGAGACATGTCAATAATGAGTGTCCCTTTCCTAAAGGTTATTTGTGTAGGAAAGAGTAAGTCAAAGGCATATTAGTGTCACAATATATTGTGAACATTTAAGCTTCAAATTCTTAGTGAAAATACGAAAGAGAAAGATGATTTGAAAATATAAAATAGAAATAAATCTGAACAGGCAAAAAAAAAAAAAAAAGTAGAGATTAGCTGAGTAACTCAAACCTGAAAGTTACTAGAAAGTAACAAATCCCATTTACTGAGAACATGCACTCTGGGTGCTGTAGACAGACCCTGCTGAATCTTTGCGATAAGCTACCTTCATCAAATGGACAATTCTTTATTCAACTCAACTACTGAGGAAACCAACACTCTAAAAGTTAGGCATTTTATCCAGTATTTCATGGCCAGAACAAGTCAATTACCTGAACTTCAAATCAGAATCATTTTATTTTACTCAGCCTGAACTTCCTCCATGTGGGTTTTAACCCTAAGGAGCGAATACACATCTTCAGTACAGTAGAAGGCACAATAAGAGAATACTTCAGTATTCTTGGTAAGCTTCTGCTGGTCCTATTAGGACTGAGCACTTCCCTAGACAGGCAAGAGTGAAGAGACAAACACTAGCCATGCTACAGAGACGTGATGGCCACTAAGTAGGGAGAGAAGAAGGATTCAGCATTGTCTGACATACCAGACACTTGGTTTTCTGGAAGAGGGCAACTAGAAGGTAAGGTTACAAATTACATCCAACATCAAGCCCTATCGATAAAAGGTACAAGCGAAGAGATAATAAGCTTTAATAATGATCATGATAAAAATCAAACTACTTTGAGTGCTTCCTAGAATCTAAGCAGTCTGTTTTATACCTGTGCTAACTTACTTCATGTAGAAGGCACAAGAGCCACCTACAGGTTAAGAACAGAAAGGTATGCAATATCACACATCTCCTTAATCAACTACAGGCTTTGACTCAGTCTCTTTCAATATCTCCTTACCATCTGGGCCAGAATTGTTGTTTTGGAAGAGTATTTTCAATATGAAGACCAACAGTAAAAATGGAAACAAAAGTAACTCCACTCAACAGACAATTATTATCAGGAAAGTTTTTTGGTTTTTTTTGTTTTTGTTTTTTTGTTTTTTTAGCTATTTTGTCCTGTTGGCCCTTTGAAGAGCTATCTTTTTCTTTCTTTTTTTTTTTTCTTTTGGTTTTTTCGAGACAGGGTTTCTTTGTGTAGTTTTGCGCCTTTCCTGGATCTCGCTCTGTAGACCAGGCTGGCCTCGAACTCACAAAGATCCGCCTGGCTCTGCCTCTCGACTGCTGGGATTAAAGGAGTGCGCCACCACCGCCCAGCCAAGCTATCTTTTTCAAACCTCATCCATTTTTTGTTCATATCATGTTAGAACTTTTGTCAGTTCAGTAATTTAGCCAAGCTAGTTCTATGTTAAGGTGACAGGGATATCTGGTACATAGCAATTTATATTGGTCCCTCTAATATTCAAAATCAAGTACTGGCTTTTTATTTCATTGATATCATATACCTAAACTATTTGCTTAGGATTCACGGGTGGCCATAGGCTCAAATTTTAATAAAGACTTAATAGATATTAAAGTCCTATGAACCTATGAAAAATGTTTGACTTCATTAGTCATCAAAGAAATGAAAACTAAAAGTATAGTAAGATACAACTTCACATACTTCCAATGTATCCAAAATATTTCTAAAATCATAACTATTGTTAAGAATATGAACCACATAGAATTCTTACACAGGGCTGAGAGGTGTGTAATTGAAAAATAAAATAAAATAAAAATCTTGCTTGGCAATTTCTATTTGGTTGCCTCCCAGAGGTTGAAAGTAAGCCCCTCTTGTTGAAGACACCACACACTTTGGACATGTGACTCAGATTATTCCCGCTGGATCTAACATCTAACTCCTTCCTCCAATGGAGCTTCCATGGAATCAGAAAACACTATGCAAGAAATCAAGGGAGGAAAACAATTAGTAACCCCACCCAGCTGCAACCACTGTGAACCACAACAATGGTTCAACAAGCATGCCAAGATATCAGTAAAGGTCTCAGTGGTTCTCAACCTTCCTAACGCTGTGACTCTTTAATACAGTTCCTCATGTTGTGGTGACCCCCCCCACCCCCGCCATAAAATTATTTTCATTGCTACTTCATAACTATAATTCTGCTACTATTAAGAATTGCAATGTAAATTCTGATATTTCTGGTGGTCTTAGGCTATCCCTGTGGAAGGATCATTTGACCTCCCCAAAAGGGTCACGACCCACAAGTTGAGAACCATAGGTCTAATAGGTGGCATTCACATGTTGGTGGTATCCAACAGCTGTCTAGCTGAACTTAAGACCTACTCAACAGGAGGAAATTGTGCCTGATACTAGAAACCCACTCAACTTCCTGGGTCTAATGAAGTCATATATCTTTTTTGTTTTGTTTTGTGTAGATGTAACCAACCGCCTTATTAAATAAGAAACACAGAGCCAATGTAAAGATGAAAGCCCAAGAGGTCAGAGCTAGGAGCCTTACCCGCTTTCCGCCAGCTAGACTCTCCCGCCAAGAGACCTCTCCGAAAAGGGAGTTACTTCCTGTGCGTTTGACTTATAAAGAGTTCTGGTTCTTTCTTCTCATTGGTTGTAAACCCAACTACGTGACCACCTCGTTACTGCCTGTCTGTACAGACCTCCAGGTCTTCTATGGTTGGTATTGAGATTAAGGGTGTGTGTCTCCAATGCTGGCTGTATCCTTGAACACACAGAGATCTACCTAGCTCTGCTTACCAAGTGCTGGGATTAAAGGCGTGCACCACCACCGCCCTGGCTTCTGCTATGGCTTGCTAATAGCTCTGACCCCTAGGCAACTTTATTTATTAACATACAAATAAAATACCACTATAGTTTTGTTTTGTTTTTTGTTTTGTTTTGTTTTTTTTCGAGACAGGGTTTCTCTGTGTAGTTTGGTGTCTGTCCTGGGTCTCCCTCTGTAGACCTCCTGCCTCTGCCTCCCGAGTGCTGGGATTAAAAGTGTGTGCCACCACCACCTGGCTGAGGTCATATATCTTAGAATAAAACTTACTACTGCTAACTTTGCTAGACCAGCATAACTCCTAACTACATTCTAAATCTTATCCTTATACCCTCAGGTAAATGTAGCTGCCACCCCTCATCAAAGAAGTTTGTCTTTATAGAAAATGGAGACTGCCACAGAAAACCACAATTAGACACAATTCAGAAATCAATGGATCATGGGGAGCATGGCCCCAATAGACTCGTCACAGCTTCTGCATCCATGGCAAAGGAAACATCACAAAAGATGGGGTGGAAAGATTGTAAGAACCAGAATACCGGGCTAGAGAGATGGCTCAGAGGTTAAGAGCACTGACTGCTCTTCCAGAGGTCCTGAGTTCAATTCCCAGCAACCACAGGGTGGCTCACAACCATCTGTAATGAGATCTGGTGCCCTCTTCTGGCCTGCAGTCATACATGCTGTATACATAATAAATAAATCTTTAAAAACAACAACAACAACAAAAAGAACCAGAATACCAGGAAGTATTCTGAACAAACTCTCCTAGAAATGGCTGTACAAACAAGGGAGAAATGGTGGTAATATCAATGGACATGCTATCAAGGCAGGGGAGAAATCTCAGGGTCCTGCCCCGAGACGTGGAACAACAGTCAACTAAAGGCTGCTGAAGACGACTGGGAAACTGGCAGCTCATCTCCCTGAGATAAGCCCCTCTGGTTGGTTATCTTCCACCACTCTAGAGGTGGTGGGACCTGGGAGAATGGAGCTGACAAATAAGGCCAACTAAATTCGCATGCAGTAGCCAGCTTTATTCAGAGCATCAGACAATTTATACTCTGAGGGTTAAGCCAAGACACATGAGTAAAGTTCTCATGGGTTCAAGCTGTCCACAAAATCACAAGTACAAACCACATATGGCAAAAAAAAAAAACATGTTTTTCCATAGAGGCGTATAAAGGATAGTTTAAACATTTCATTGAATACTGATAGCAAGCGATGATGAGTGATGTAAGGTAAACTCACTCCTATCTGCTACACCTTAGGAGGAGCATGAAAACAGGTTCCAAGAACAGTTCTGTGTTTTGAAGAGGTCGCAAGACTCTTGTCATTTTCTTGGCGTGTTCTCACAAGCACTCAGAATTCTCCTCGCGTGACTCTATTCCTGGACCAATTTCTGACAGTTATCCAACACAAAGCGGCCAGTCCTGAAACCCTATATACACAAATAACAAAAACTGATTCAGCAGGTTGCATTGACATATAAAAAAATAAATATAAGTGTAACAATAATAATCAAAGGAAAGGAGGCTATCAGTTTGAGAGTGAGGGGGACATGGAGTTGGAGGAGGGGGACTTGGGGAAGGTTAAAAGGGAGGAAAAGAAAGGGGGAAATTGATATAATTATATTTTAATTAAAACGTTTGAAAATTAAACACTAATTTAAAAAATCGAAAGTGTGTATCTTTTAGTGCAACAATTCCACTCTTAGAAATCTACCCACCAGAACTGTATATGTAACTGAGGAAAAGATACCTTAAAAAATTGTATTGGCACCATTTACACTAACAACCCCAATCTAAAAACTACACAAATGTTCGTCAGCAGAATGCCTAAATAAATTGTGTAATAGTCGCATATGTAAAATACATTCTGAAAAATATATTGATCTTAGAGCTAGACTCAAAAAACTATGAATGAGCCAGGTGGTGGTGGCACACACCTTTGATCCCAGCTCTCGGGAGGCAGAGCCAGGCAAATCTCAGTGAGTTGGCTGCCAGCCTGGTCTACAGGGAGAGATCCAGGACAGGCACCAAAACTACACAGAGAAACTCTGTCTCGAAAAAAAAAAAAATGAATGCTATTATATGAAAAAGAAGCTAAATGTTGAATGCATACTGCCTGAATTCTATTTTTATTAATTAAATTTGTTCTTGGACAAGTTCACACAAATGTATAATGTATTCTGATTATTCACACCTCTCCTCTCCCTATATCCCTCCCAAACCTGTCAACCTCCTCTCCTACCTATAAGTCCTTTCCCTTTCTTTTTGTTTCATTTCATGATCCATTGGGTTTAACCAAGGCCTTCCGTGTGACCATGGCTTGGGGGCTTTGGTGGACTCACCAGTGGGTATACAACTGAAGGCAAGACCCCGACTACCCCCAGATTCTATCAGTAATCAATAGTCAATAGTGAGGAGTGGGACACCACGAGTCCTACCACTCCTCATGGCTGACTGTTGACAAGCCCATTCTTGTGCAGATCCAATGCAGGTGATTTCAGCAACTGTACATTCATGATTCCATGACCAGAAGATGGTATTTTATAGTCCTCTCCCTACCTTCTGACTCATATATATTCTTTCCTCCTGTTCTTCTACAATGTTCACTGAGCCTTAGAGAGCACAGTATCTATGTCCTGTTTTGAGCTGAACACGCATCACTTATGTTTAGCACGTTCAATAGCCAAGAACTTCTGCTTTCTCTGTAGTTCAATAAAAAGAGATCCTCTGAATAAGACTGAAAGCAGCTTTTGTCTGTGGGCATAAACATAAACACTTATATAGTTTGAGTCTATGTCAATGTTCCTAACAGCGGCAGTAAGTTCTTTCCTGGGGCCTTTGACCTCCCAATCATGTGTTTTTGACTAGGTTTATAATAGTAGGAATGAATTCCCTCATGTAGAGTTGGTCTCAAATTATTTCTTCATGATGGAGTATTACCTAAATCCTGAATCATTTCATATAAAGTTCAAGCATATGAAAAACTAATATATCCCCTTCACATACAGGATCATGGTTGCTTTGGAAAGGAAAACCATGATGACAAGGGGGGACAACAGAGGCTTCTCTGGTCTACTGGCTTTCTGTGCCCTGATGATCTGGGAGTTGGTTGTGAAGGGTCTTCACTTTATGATAATGCACTGAGCTTCATATCTATTACACATGCAGGTACATCTTTTCCTGTACATTTATAATATTTCAGCAAAATTTTTCCTTAATAAAGAGGAGGTAGAGAATGCTATATGATGACTATTGTTTCTCTGGCTTCTGAAAAATTACTGTGGCTATAAATACCTCTGAATAAGTCCATATAATAAATTCGTCTCAAAATATGTCATAAGAAAAATATTTGTCTCTCCAAAATACCTTTATGCTTCATTTATTACAAAACTCAGAGCTGACTTCAGCATTTCAACACGATAATTATTCTTAAAGGTTTTTTTCAGAAATTCCTAATTTCCCATCTCAGTATTTATTTTGTCCATTAACCCTTTTGTGAATGAATGTTCCATAGTTTCATTTATTTAAGCATCTAGATTCTGTAAAACCCTTCTGAAGTGTGAAAAAATACTTTAGAGTAGTGAGAATAGATTGATGATCAAATGTTGTCTCCAAATTATATAACAATTATATACCTATGGATTTTATTTAGCTTTTAGTGACATTTTATAATCATATGGCATTTTAAGCACAAATATGTCAATCACACAACCACATAAATATCCCTAACACATTAAATGCAAATGTTAAACCCAGAGTCTATCAACCACCTAGTCAGTTACAGTGGACTGACTCAAATTGAGACTGTTTCTTACTTGGTAAAGAAAAAAAGGAAAGTTTACATCATCCTCATCATGAAAAATTAACTTTATTAAACCTACAAAGACACCCTCCAGACAAGAGGAAATTTACTATAACAAACGAATGTGCAACCCACAACTCTCATTGTATGAAAAATAAAAACAAATGTAACAATACAAGTGGTGGCAACCCAATAAAGATGTTATTTGATGCGTTTACTATAAACTCAAAATAAAGGAAAACGGGAAGAACTGATGTGGAGCAGAGATAAGAATGAACTGAATAGCCCTTATTTTCCTATTGTTTGCAAAAAGCAAATAAATTTCATGTTGTGTAATTGTAATGAAAATAAGTGGACATCAAATATTTGGAAAGAGACTGATTCAAAAAGAAAATCCAAATTGACTTTCAACTATTAATAACTTGAGCATCCCAAAGGGACAGTTTGGTTTTCGGTTGCTGCTGCTGCTGCTGCTGCTGCTAATGTTTTTCCTGTTGTTATTGTTGTTGTCACTGCCGTTGTTGAAGAATTGTGAGACAGACTTCTCTGTTAAGCAGAAAAAGCTTGCAATTTCATTCCCTGTCCTTCCACGTAAATGCATCACCAAATTCTTCTATTTATCCTTTTTATGTCCCTTATTTTGTTTTCCTATCTCTTTTGTGGTACTCGATAATAATTATTATAGGATACTACATGAGATGTACACATTGAACAGCATTGAGTATTGCGGATCAGGCAGGAAGATCACAGCTCATAAAAACAGAGTGACTGTTAACTAACAGACAAGCACTCTTCTAAGCATATCACATTTAATAATTAAAACATTAAAGTCATTAAAGCAACTTGATGGGGAAGATACTGCCATCATTATGCTGTAGAGATAAAGCAACTGAAATATGTCATTTAAATTTTGTCGCAGAGTTCCCTAGCTAATGTGCTAAAATCCAAATCAATGCAGTCTGATTTATTCATCATATGAGGAAATGAATGTGTAAAACATAAAACTTCAAAGGATGTTTTTTTGGGGGGGGGAACTATTCCCAATGTTATATAACACAGAACCATCTTTATCTCAATTATCACAATTCAAATAACAAAAAATTACATTAAAATTAAGACAGAAAGAGCTCCCAACTGTGTTAATAGGATAGACCAATAAACATTTTGTTTTGAAGAACACACCAGCTAAGAGGCTCTCTAAAGCAGAATATGGTTTGAAAAAAATAAACTTATATTGTAGATATCTTAGTCAACATCATTGTTGTCTGAAACACCTCAACAAGGTTTCTCAGGGGTTTTCAGAAAACAATCGACTCCACAAGATCCTCCTACCCTTAACAAAATGAATAGTAGTCTTGCTGATAATAGAACGAACAGATGAATAAAGGAAAATAAAAATGAGTAGCTGACCGCTCTCTCAGGAGAAAAAAGGCAAATTCAGGTTGGCTGGAGATTATCCTCAGCAATATCTTGGCTCCACAGTCTTGGCCCCAGGTCTTCCAACTAAACTTCCTAAAGAAGATGGTCAAGTTAACATCTGCAGAACTTCAGGATGAGATTAAATAAAGCCCGATAGGAAGGATGGTGACTCGTTCTAGAAAATAAAGAGACCTAAAGCAAGACGTGAATGTGTATACAGAATACACGCGCAAAGACAAGTACTACAAGAAAAGGAAAGCGTTGAAGATTCAGTGATTCGCTTAAAACATAGTTGAACAGTTATTATAACCATTGTAGAATAATGGCAAATGGTTAAGAAAACTATAAAGGCAAATGAAATACTGATGAAAATATGTCTAAGAAGTACCATGTTAGCATTTTAATCGCATTTCTAGAAACATTAAAAGAATCACTAAATTAAGAGAACAAAGAGGTACATTTAATATCACAGCAGAGGAGATAAAATGGAACATGGTATACAGTATATATTCAATATAATTATCACAGAAAATTTTGCCAAATCTAGAGAAATGGCACCCAAACACAAATCCTAAATGGGCATTACCAGAGAGGAATGACTCTACAGCATATTTTACACATATAAAATACAAAGCAAATGAACAATATTAAAAAGCTCTGAAGAAAGAACTTGAAAAGCAAACTTTATGAAAAATAACATAAAGTCTCTTATCTGAAACCCTAAAAGCCAAGAAAGTATAGAATGATAATAATGCAAGTCCTGAAAGTAAACAACTGCCAACCAAGATTGCTATGACCAGCAAATGTATCTTTCAAAAAAATAACTGAGCTGGCAGTGGTGGCACACGCCTTTATTCCCAGCACTCGGGAGGCAGAGCCAGGCAGATCTCTATGAATTTGAGTCCCGCTTGAGCTACAGAGTGAGTTCCAAGAAAGGCACAAAGCTACAAAGAGAAACCCTGTCTCAAAAAAAAATTGTACTTGTTCCCTAAAAATTTAGTACAATGTGTTTTCTGTTTTGGTCATATTCACCTTCATTCCACTAACTCCTCCCATATCTACCCATCCTTCCCTAATCACCAAACTCGGTGTCTTTTATTTTCTCATCAAGACCAATTTGTGTTACTCAAATATTCTTGAATGTTAAGTTTATGGCCTTCCACTGGCACATAGTCAACTTACTAGAGACTATACTCTCAGAGAAAATGGACTGTCGCCGGGCGGTGGTGGCGCACGCCTTTAATCCCAGCACTCGGGAGGCAGAGGCAGGCAGATCTCTGTGAATTCGAGGCCAGCCTGGGCTACCAA
>CABHPP010139757.1:19738-39899 GCA_902168425.1 Peromyscus attwateri | reverse complement strand
CAGAGTGCGGGAGGGAGCCCACAGCCTAGGCACAGGATCCCAGAGTGTGGGAGGGAGCCCACAGCCTAGGCACAGGAGCCCAGAGTGCGGGAGGGAGCCCACAGCCTAGGCACAGGAGCCCAGAGTGCGGGAGGGTGCCCTTCAACCCCTGCTATGTTCTTGGGCGCTGGCTCTCACTGCACCCTCCTTCTGGGCTTGGCAGGAATGGGAGGAGAGGAGGCAAGGCATTCCAGGAGAGGATGGCAACTGGCCTTGGGCCCTTTCTCCTTGGCTGAGGCCAGGCTGGGTGAGCATAGGCAATGGCCTGTCTGCAGACAGTCTATGTGGGAGAAACAGCTCTCAAGGCAGGGAGTACGTTTTTGGGTTCACGCCATGCACATCCTCAGGAGATGATGCTTCATTCAGGGTCTGTGCCAGAGGGTGAGTTTATCACTTACCCTCGGTATGAGCCAGATAAGCACTCCTTCCTGGGTTCCTGCCCGTTACTGCTGGAGCTGCCAGAAGGTCTTAATCACTTTGCTGAACGGGGCTGCAGCTGACCACCCTCCTTGAGTCCCTACTAGCTGCCAGCTGGCTCCTGTGTGCCTTAGCTGGGCTATCACTTCCCACACTGCCAGGAAAGGATCCTGGTATGGGCCTCCTACCCTCTTTCCAATGTCACGTACATACTAAGCCTCTTTCCTCGCCAGGCATTGTTATAGCTCCAAGAAAAGAAAGACATATTTATGACATCCACAGCATCCCCAGTTTGTGGCCCAGGACCCCGATCAGAGGGTCTGTATTACCTAAAATGAGTCAGCACACCTCAGAATGTGAAAATTATAGATAGGTAGACAGGGTCTGTAAAGTGCTGCTGGAGGTTAAATGAGGTCATTGGTGTAGACCCCAATCCAATGTGACCAGTGGTGCCCTTAGAAAAAGAGACCAGGGGCTGGAGAGATGGCTCAGGTCGCAAAGTGATTGTCAGGCAGACACAAGGACTAGGGGTGATCCCCAGGACTGACATTAAAAAGGAAACCAGAAATATCAGTAGAAACTGGCCAGTCTATGGGGGTGTCTGACCAGCCCGCCTAGGCTACTTGGTGGGTTCCAGGCCAGTGAGAGACCTTTCCTTAGTGACAACAAAGAAGGTAGATGGCACCTGTGGAATGACGCCTGAGATGTCCTTTGGCCTGTGCATGCATACATATTCATGAGTACCTGTGTGTCCACATGTGTATGTACCTCACACTCATGGGAGGGGGTGGGGGGATGGAGATGGGACATAGAACCATGGGCAGGGGAGGCAGCAAAAGTCATCAGAAAGCTGAGGAGACAACTCCAGAGAAGCTGACCCTATGGACGTCTTGATCATGAAGTGTCTCGCTCCCAGAATCATGAGATAATCGATTTCTGTGTGTGAGCCACTCAGTCTGTGGCTCTTTGTTATGGCAGTTCTGGTAGAGAAACACTGAATCTTCAATAAACATGCTGGAGTCTAGTATAAGATCTGGCACATACATTGTGGATGGCTCTGTCTCTGGGTAAGTTGATAGTATCCACAGTCATCCTGAATGTGGACTTTCCTGTCACACTGGCCATTTGGTTATCCAGGCGTGGTGGGTAGGTGGGTCCCCACCTTCCCTTCCTGAGAGGGTTCTTGGAGTTTTCCCTGCTTGGGCAGCTCCCTTCCTGATTATGATGGTTAATATCACCTATCAACTCCTTACCTGTCTATGGTGGGGGGGGGTTGCCATGATAAGGCTAATTGAGATGTTAAGACACACCACTGGCATCATTCCTTGGGCTGGGATCTTGGGTTGGATAAAAAGGAAAATTGTGAGCAAGCTCAAGCATTCACGGGTCTCTGCTTCTTGACTGTAGACACAATGTGACCAGCTGCTGTGGTCACAATGTGGTCAAGCTCCTGCCGCCATGACTTCCCCCTCACAATGCGCTGTAACCTTCAGCTGTGAGCCCAGATAAACCCTTTCTCCTTTGAGGTGCTCGTCGGGTATTTTATCACACATCGTGTAAAGTAACTAAGACACTGATTACTCGTTAATCTGGTTGTGCCGCTCTGTGTGACATGATGGTGGTGGCAGGGATTACTTCATTATGGGACAGTTGTGCGAGTTGTACCACTGGCACGAGAAGGCTATTCTCAGAGCAGATGTCCCCATGTTATATGGGTAATACTAAGCCACAGAGGCCATGAGGACCCAGCTCAGTTCATAGAACTGAACCTAGAGGACTCTTGGGTGGCACCCTCTAGAGAGATTTTTGGCTACCCTAACACCGGCCTACAATGTCCAGCCTTGACTCAGGTCTGCTCCTTCCTCTGGAATTAGTGCTCACGCCTTGTTCTGACTTGACTTCGGGGAGCTGCAGGCTAGGATGGGGTTTTGAGGGAGGACAGGGACTCTGTGGATGGCTTTGCTCCTGGGCCACTGAGGTTGTTTCTACTTGTCACCCGTAAGTGGCTCAGCTGAACGTTAGAGGGTCAGAACATGTCCCAGGATCTTTGGCACTGACATACACAGTAGGATGGGTGAGTTGAAGGCGAAGGGGCTCTCACAGGGACCCCAGGAGACACCTCCTGTCCGGTCTCCTTTCAGGAAAGTCCACACTGAAGCAGAATCAGACAGGCAATTCTAGGCTTACTGGAAGGCTGAGTCAGACGGGTCTGACTGTGACGAGTGACTTGGCCACTCATTAGCTGAGTTGTTCACGGCAGATAACTTCATGACTCTGAGCTACCACATTCCATCTGTAGAGCAGGGTCAATCATACCTGTTTCACAGTGTGGTTCCATATATCAGGGGAAACGAATAGGCACAGCCTTTGGGACATTGAGAAGTTCTTAAAAATAGTACCTGCCAGGGCTGGAGAGATGGCTCAGCAGTAAAGAGCACTGGCTGCCCTTCCAGAGGTCCCAAGTTCAATTCCTAGTACACACGTTGCCGCTAATAACCATCTCTAACTCCAGTTCCAGGTTGTTGGATGCCCTCTTCTGGCTTCTGTGGGCACTGCACACATGTGCACAAACAGGCAAAACATGCACACACATGAACTAAAAATAAACGAATCTAAAAAAGAACAGCACTGTCATTTTACACATCTTGGCTCTACTTCATTAAAGCAATATAAGAGCCCCTTCCCCAAAAAGCATCAAATCTGAATTTTCTTCATTTGCACTCGATCAAAAACTGATGCGTGTCTAGTCCAGAGAGTATTGACAAAGACATGGTGTAATGGTCATTGAATGCTTGTACAGTTCATACAGAACCATGCCTTTGTCCCCCGAGTCTGGGAATCTGAAGCCCTCAGGCAGTTGAGTCATGTAGAGTTAAGTCAGGGCACAAGGTCATATTAGACACAGAACTCCCCTTCCAAGCTCCCCTTTCCCAGTCACATAAAGTACTGAACCAGGGGAGGTGAGCACTGGGGGTCTCCTGGCATCATGACAACCACTGGGGAGGTGAGCACTGGGGGTCTCCTGGCACCATGACAACCACTGAATTACCGGAGGACACCTCGGATGTCAGTGCAGAGGGGAACCGGTTCATTTCTCAAGAACATTAGAAGTGAAGGGAGTACCACGGGCTGTGCAGTGAGTGAAGAGGTACTAAGAGGCTTCAGAGCATCACCTGGAGTCCTTTATGTGAGAGAACATGAAACCAACAAAAAAATCCACCTCACCTGCAGCCAGACCCCAAGACTCCAGCTGAGCGCAGACAACACCCACAGAGTATAACCAGGTATGGAAGGATCCTCCATCTCTGTCTGTGTTAGGACAGAGGTGGGGGGCTGTGGAGGCCACAACTGTCACAAAACCATCCCCTCCTCTGACTGTAGGAATGTGTGATGAGTACTCCTCTGTCAGCCTCGGCTCAAGACTTGGGGGCGTGGCTTGGTGGTAGAGGGTTGACCAGCAAGCCCAATGCCCTGGGTTCTGTCCTTCAGACTGCAAACCTCAATTCAGCCTCCTTTTCATCTTCCTACCTCACCCGTGAGATCATGCTTGACGCAGTGTAATAATTAGTCAGGGATGATTACCTGGCCTTACATTTGCTTTCTCTTCTGATGGACTCCAGTTCAGAATTTCTCCGCTTACCAGGCCTTTGGTAGACTCCTCAACACAAACCAGGTATCATTGCTCTCCAGAAGAGAGTGGTCAGGGTTTCATCCAGGCTGGGAGATAAGTCTCTCCAGGTAGCCTGAGAAGGCAGCTAGGCCCCCCCATGCCCTTCTCAAATGCCAGTCTGCATCTGGGCAGCACAGCCTCTAAGGCCAGGGTCAAGGTCTTGAAGGTAGGCTTGGAGGTCCTTGCTTCTGCTCACTTCTTTTGCTATGTCTTACTCTGGGCCATACCTAAGTCTCATAGATTCTCAATTTCATGTTCCTTTTTTTTAACCCTTGAAGTCAAGACTGGTTCATACTTTTTCCTTATAATATTCTTCTGCTTCTTTCCCTTCCAGACTTGAATCAGGGGCTGGAGAGAGGGCTCAGTTGTTAATAGCACTGGCTGCTCTTTCAGAGGACCTGGGTTCAGTTCCCAGCAACCACTTGACAACCCATATCTGTCTGCAGCTCTAGTTCCAGAGGATCTGATGCCCTTTTCTGGCCTTCTTGGGCATGGCATGAAACATGGCATGCAGACAGGCAAATACTCAAAACACATAAAAACAAAAACAAACCCCTCATAAATCAAGTACTTCTCCTCTGAAATGCCTTTTTGGTTGACCATTCTTGCTTCAGAACTCTCAGCACAACATAAATTTGTACACTTACTACATTGAATTGAAACCGTTACATACATACTCCTCCAAGGGCCTGGACTCTCTGTGAGACTGAGGCTTTGTAAGGAAATGGTGATTTTGTCCTGACCTGGGGGCTTGGGACACAGTGGGTGGTCAATAAACACTACCATTGGATGTTGTTGATTTTATGTTTCAATATAAATCAGTAGATTTCTTATCTTTCATTATGTTGGTTCCTCTTAGAACTAGGGAGTTGGGTCATCTGACATCAGAAGGTTTTGCGTCATTATGGGCAGGGCAGGCCTTCTCATCTGAGAGCTCACAGATTCTGCCCAGCGCATGTGAAAAGAATGTCCTCCAGCACATTCTCACGGGTGGCAAGGAGTGGCTCAGAGCTGCTGAGATGACAATCTGTCTAGCCATCACCAGTGAGTCCCAGCCCGGAAGCTCCTCCTCAAGAAATATGTTCTTTCCAGCTTGGAGATGTTTTCTTTTAGAAGAACACATTTTCATGAGTACCTTGGATTTAATGTAGATTTGGAAAATTGGGCCCACCAGCATTCTTTTATGGAGGCAGGAGAGGAACTCCCAAGGCCCACCATTCTATGAGGATTTATACGTAGTTGGTGATTTCTGGGTGAAGGAGAGACATTTTCTTCAGTGATATAGCCACTGGCAAATTGACCATGATCCTGTAAGTGACTTCTCATCCATGTTGCTATAAGCAACCTAATGGGACTCATTGGAGCACACACACACACACACACACACACACACACACACACACACACACGTTGAGGAGAAGTTGGGAAGATGAGGAAGATCAGCAAGGGTGGAAGAAAGACAAGAAAAGGGAAAATGTAATGATATCGAAATACGATCAAAATACATTATACACATGCATAAAATGTCATAAAGGAGACCATTATAGATAAAAATAAATTACGTCACAGCTACTGGTGAGGAAGGTCAGTAGACAGAAGTAATACATACTGATTCCCAGCTTTTTAGTCTGGAGTTAGAGATGAAGCCAGATTTTCCTTGGGAGGTTCATGAGGAAAAGTTCATCTTGGAAGGCAGGAGGCAGAGGCAGATGGTTGGCTCCTCCATTGGCTGTTAGGGGTTTTCTAGTGGGTCTCTGTGGTGGCCTCTACTTGCGATGGCTAGTTCTTAACTGTCAGATCGACACAACTTAGAATCACCAAGAAAGAGAATCTGGATTGAGAAATTGTCTCAAGCAGGTTGGCCTGTGGGCATGTCTGTGCAGATTGCTCGATTGTTCACTGATGTGGGAAGACCCATCCCACTGTGGGTGGCACCATATCTTAGGCAGGGGACCCTGAACTGTGTAAGAGTAGAGAAAGCAAGCAGATGAGCAAGCAGCATGAATGCATTGGGTTCTTTGTGCTCTTGACTACGGGATCATGTGATCAGCTGCGTGGGCCCTCCCCCAACTGTAACATCGCTGTTCTGGTGGACTATAACTGTAATTTTAAGCGTCCCTGCGCTGCTTTTTGTCAGGATATTCGATCATAGCAACAGAAAAGGGACCGGGACAGCACACTAGCAGCATCACTTGGAACGTCTTCAAAATGCCAATTTCCAGCTGTACCCCAGGCCCACTGAGGTCAGAGCTCTGTAGAGGATCTTAATTTTATTATTTTATTTTAAAAGAAACCTTTTTTGAAAAATTAGTCATTTATTGTGTGTGTGCATGCACGTACATGTGCCATGTAAATTGGAGTCTCCAAGGAGGCTGGAAGAGGGCGTCAATCTCCTAGAGCTGGAGTTATGGGCTGTTGTGAGTCATACAGTGTGGGTTCTGGGAACTGAACTCCGGTCTTTGAGAGAGCAGCAAGTACTCCCAGCCTCTGCTCCATCTCTCCAGTGCCCAGGAATATTACTTAACAAATCTTCCAGGTGTTTCCAGAGTCCCACTGTTCTGGTCAAAACCTTTATTCCACCATGGTGAAGCTGATATACTTTTATTCAGATCATTAAAGCAACTATACTATATATTACATAAAATTTGGAAGGGATAAAAATTCAGATATAAACTCAACGACAGTGCATTTTTCTTCCAATATTTTCTTCCCTTCCAACCCTTCAAATAAATATAGTTTCACACAATTGTAATTACCAGACAAATTCATTCAAGCACACTGCCCTTTTTCTCACCTAATGTTGGAACATAAGTACGGCTTGTGCTGTCACGGACATGTTTTCCTAAACCCACACCACTCCAGTGGGTAGCAGAGTGCAGATCCCCAAAGTGAGCTGATGTGTGTGGATGTGAAGATGGGAGTAAAGAGGTGAAAATGTGTGCAAAGAGGCCACCCCTTCCTCACATTGAGTCTCTCCCCCCCCCCCACAAACCCTATCCCCATTAGGAAAAATAAAAACTGTGTTTCTGGAAGTAGAATTATTAACAGAGCGTAGTAGATTAAACTAAAAGCTTTGCCTTTTCAGAGACCAAGGAGACATCACTGCGCTCCCTAGTGGCAATGACTGAGAACTGCACCTTCTCTGGAGCAGCCCTGCTGGCACTCTAGGATCCTTTAGTCTGCATATCAACGTCTTGCTCCATGCAAGATTGGATCACCCACTGCGGCTGAAGGCCAGCTGTGGTGCCTGTGGCCTCTTGACAGGAGTCTGGATATCTTGCCCACCCCTAGCTAACCCGATTCCCCTGGCAGGCTGGACCCCAGTTCTTTACTGAGAAGGCACCACTCTTAAACAGACACTCTCCTTGGGACCAGCGCTCAGCCACCTTCCTGACAGTGAGAGCTGCCGGCGGCCCCTTTGCCCTGTGTAGACTCCATTGGTGTGGTGTCAGAAATATGATCTTGGAGGATGTATCTGGGACTGCTCTGCTCCGTCTGTGGACCAGGTCTAAATCAGGGCAGCCTGTCTTCCTGCTGAGTCGCCTGTGAGTCCCCGGCATGGCAGCTGGTGTGTTAAATAGGGCAGAGGGAGGGGAGACCATAGCGGGAATCTAGATACCCAATTTTGGCTTTTTGGCTGGGCGCTCTCTGGGTGATTTGTGTTTTTAGGTCAGTTTGCAGGCCCAAGGCCTTCAGCGGCACTGCGGTTGCTCCCTGTACAGTGTGCTAGGTCCCCGAGGGAGCCAGGCAGGGTGAAAGGCACGTGTCTGTCCTCTGATGCGTGGCTTGTCCTATCTAGGTGGCACCCATCAGGAGGGTTCTGGACCCAATGGGCTGCATGCAGGGCCAGGGCGTTTGCCGGTGGGTAGGAGAGCCTCTTGAAGAGGAAGGGGCATTTCTGTAGAATGCTGGGGGCTGGTCCCCAGCTGCTGTGGAACCGTGGGTGTGTTCATCTGGGGATATGCATTGCGTTTCTGCCTACCTCCTCTAATAGTAGTTACGAGAGGGGAATTAGTAGTTCTTGGGGCAGAATCGGAGGCTGGCTGGGCCTGCAAAGATGAGTGGAGGTGACGGAATTGTCAGTGTAAGATCCCTCTTTCCTAGTGACCCTCTTGTCAGGACAAGCCCAAGGCTAACCTACCTCCTCCCCAGTTGGGGATCAAACCCAATCATATGCGGGATAACCTCTGAGATGCCTCCCAGTCTAAGCTAATGGTAGGTAATCAGCCAGCCAGCCTGCCTGCCTCCCTTGCTCCCCTCTCCCCTCCCTTCTTCTCTCCCTCCCACCTTCCCTTCCTCTCTTCCTTCTTTTATTCTTAGGTATTAAAAATCTCACTTCTGCCCCAAAGAGCACACCATGGCTTTAAAACTCTGTATTTTCAAACAAACTTCCAACCTCTGGTAAGATACATAAGTAGACTTTTCACAGAGTGAGTCAATATGTTAGATATCCCATCCTATTTTTCTGCCCTGCTATTTCACGTCAAATTTCCTTACACTTATCTTTAAAAGAAGTAAGATAAATTGTTTTTGAACTTTCTTTTTGAGGTCATAGGTCCCTTTCACAATTTACCAAGCGGTAACCTTTACCAATAGGCAGAGAACCTCTATCCCCTGCTCACAACACAGCCTTGGAGGGGTTGGGATTCTGAAACCCACTACCTGGGCTGAATAAAGATCCCTAGTGTTGAGCTATGAGCAACTCAGGGTCAATAATAAGCCATTTATTCCAGAATCCCATCATCACTACCAACCCCCAAACATCCTGAAACTTTTGGTTGTAGGATTTGAATTTAAGGTGGACTTAGCAGTTGCTGGTGGCCGGCCACTGGTGGTTGATCCCAGTCCGTTGCTGTTTAACTAGCCCCTTGTATGTGCCCACACATGATCTCTCTCCTCTCTCCTCCATCTTCTCCTTTTCCTCTATCTCTATTTCTTCCTCCATTTCCTTTACCTCCTCATCTTCCTCCATCTTCTCATCTCCTCCCCCACCACCATCTCCTCTGTTTCCCCCCTCCTCCATCTTCACCTCTATCTCCGTCTCTCCCTCCTCCTCCCTAGATAATTCACTCTCAGAAGATATTCAGGCTTGAAAGACACATGCACATTATCAGCTCCGAACCTCTGCCTCTGCACGAGGCACGCCTGCTTTCTTTTCCCCCAGTGGCAGCCTGCAAGACCCCATTGAAACACAGCCCCCTCCAGGTGCCTGCTTTGCAAGGGTGGGTGGCTGGGAATGAGCTCTTCCACACTTATTTCTCTCCAGTGGGACTCATTGTATGCCATGCTGTGGTGGAGAAAAAACATACGCCCATGTCTGATCACCTTCATTACACTTAGTGGGCTGCCTCATGCATTAAACTTGACACATAGATAGATCATTTCAATTCCCTTCTGTCCATAATATAAAAAATATTTTCAGTAATATTTATGCAAAAGTAGTAATTATTTTCTCAACTCATTCTTCAGTTTTAAAGCAATGGACAGTTTTTTTTTGTAAAGAAGATTAAATTTTAACTTTAAGATATTCAAATACAATAAAAGTACTCTGGTATGAACTCAAATTTTTACTTGCCAAGCAAATTCTTAAACTTTATAGTTCAATGTCTGTTTTATCCGTAAATTTTAAACACAAACAAACAAAAAATCCTAGTGGGTGGGTATCACATAAGGAAACAGAATTGAAGTAATGTGAACCCTGCAGTTTCAGCCTTGTAATCTCTAGCCTGTCACTTTTATTTTCAGCTTCCTGTTTAAATGTGGGGATGGGTATTAAGAACCAAGAAGGTTGGAGATTCAAAATGTGCCTGAGAGAAACAGAAGGATTCGGAGGCACTACACGCTCACGTGGAGCACAACCACTTGTTTCTGAGCTCCAAGACTACGTAAGCAGAATGTGCATGAGTGTGGGAGTGTAGAGCACGTGTAGGGGTCAGGGGACAATCTCAGGCACTGGGCCTCAGCTTTCTACCTCGCTTGAGACAGGATCTTGTTGTTCACCATTGTGTGTGCCACGTTAATTAACTTCTGTTGAGTCTTCTGTCACCGTTTCCCATCTCCCTGTAGGAGCGGTGAGATGACAGGTGTGTGCTACCATGTCTGGCTTTACATGGAGATTTGAACTTAGTCCTCATGGTTAGTGTGACAAGCACTTTACCCACCGAGCCCGAAGTTTTATGTTGACATCAGTTCGTTGACCTCAGTCTTGTGGGTCCCCCCATGATGCGCTGTTGTGGGACCCTTCTGTGCACAACAGGATGATGGTGCCACCCCTGGCCTCTGCCTGCTGGAAGGTGGAGAAGTGCTCTCTCTATGGTGTACAATGAAAAATGCTTCCCGACACTGCTGGATGTACCCAGGAGGACAAAGTCACCCCACTGAGAGCCATTTGCTGGAGAGCTCCACCATGGGATGCTGGTGGCCCTGCAGTTTCCCCAGAAGGGCATTGTACCAGTCTACACTGACAGATGGGTTTGCGTACTGCAGAGGAAATTCTGCTTTCCTGGGACCAGAGGCCTCCTGACTCTTGCCCTCTGTCCTGAGGTCACCCACTGCTAATTAGCGCCACTTCCCTCAGCTTCTGGATAAACCAGGACCCAGAAAAACAGCAGGATGAGGAGACTGTTGAGAAAAATCCAGATGGTGCCAAGACAGGGGGGGGGGGGGGTGGGGGGGTGGGAAAGGCTAAACCTACTTGGCATGGAGTGTACTTCCAAGTCCCAGGTGTCAACACCAACAGCAGCCTGCACCTGACGGCAGGATGGGTGAATGAAGTCTGGTGGAGTTACACAATGATGCCAGCAAAGAGAATGAATGAACTGTCCATGAGGAAGTGTATGAATAGCCCTCATCTCCAAAGGAAAGGAGGCTGGCATGGGAGGGCTCAAGGGATTTCTCATAAAGGAAAAAGTTCCCAATAGGCAACGTGACGCGTTAAGGCTTAAGGGGTTCTCAAGGGAAGCTTTGGGGGTGTGAGTTCAGTTTGTGGACATTTTTTTGAGGACTTATGATATAGGCTCTTTCTTCCCTCTCTCCCTCTCTCATCCCACTTTTGTGAGATAGGGTCTCACTCTAAAGCTCAAGTTGGCCCCAAACTCACAGCAATCCTCCTGCTTCAGCTTCCTCAGTGCTGTAGCTATAGGTATGATGTCCTGCTATATACGTTTTTCTCTATATATTTTATTATATAACTATGTGATATACACTTCAGTAAAAACCAAATACAATATTCTTGGTCAAGAGGCAGAGAAAACCTGACCCAACTGTGAACCAGGGAATAAAGATGGACATCGTGATCAGGAGGGGCCTTCCTGGCCACGTGTGATTTTTGTATTTCAAATTCTTTCCCCTCCTCAGCATTCCCTCTTCACATCCAGACTCAGCTTTGGGGTTTGGATTAAAGAGAAGCTCCTCCATAATATTCTGTCAACTTTCATCTACTGTAGATTAGACCTGAGCTAATCTCTGCTCATCACAGTCTGACTGAACACCCTGGCCTCCATTACGTCTGCGACCACATTGGAGTTACAAAGCAATCTGAGTAATCGTCAGACATCTTTCTGAGCAGATTATGTTCACCCTGGCCCTCCATCAACTCACACATTTCCTAATACCCAGTAAATCTCAAAACATGTTGTTAACTGAATAGATGGGTGGTTAACACTCCTTTCCTTCTCTCGTCTAACTTCTGTCTCCAGACTCATTTTACATAGGTTTTTATCTCGTATAGAACATTCTTCCTGAAAAGTGGAAACAGCATTGCTTCTGTTTTGGTCCCTAGTCTTCTCCCTTTGTCTGTCTGTCTGTCTGTCTGTCTCTTTTTCTACAAAGAGGGAGTAAGAGATTGATAATCAGTACATTCTATAATTCCCCCGTCGCTTCCACAAGAATTTAGCTGGTCTCACATCTTCAGGCTGACAATGGTGGGCGGTGTCATGTGCTCTGTAGGTCCAGATATATTCTCCCTTTTGAGAGATGTGGTGAACAGCAAGAAAGTGACATTCAGTGCTGTTGCTACAAACTGATCTGACTTACTCATACTTTAATATTTTAATTCAAGTATAGAAGTCAATAAAAAACACAAAACAAAAAAATCATCAGAATTTTTACATGAACGGATCTAAATTATAATGTGAGGGATCCTTTTAGACAGAGCATTAAGAATAAGATGATCTAAGCAAAATACTAGCATTATATGTGGCACACAAAATGATCAGTGAGAGGAAGTAATTAATATGAAATTAATAACTGATGTAGGCTATGAAATAATAAATTCAAAAGAACAGTCATTTTTTTTTCATAAGGGGAAAAACTTTCTGGAATTTTCAGGTACACACCCTATTAGTAAGCCATTGATTCTCAAAAATTTTTGATCTCTCTGCAAGCATAAGATTTTTTTAAAAGGTGTGTGTGTGTGTGTGTGTGTGTGTGTGTGTGTGTGTGTGTATGTGCATGCGCTGGCTAGTTTTGCCAACGTGGCACAGGCTAGAGTCATTTTGGAAGGGGGACCTAAAACTGAGAAAATGCCATCACCAGATGGGCCTGCGGACAAGCCTTTGGTGCGTTTTCTTGATTGACGCACCAAAGGCTTGGTTGATGTGGGAGAGCCCAGTTCACTGTGGGTGGTGCCTCTCCTGGGCTAGTGGTCCTTGATGTTAGAGAGCAGGCTCGGTAAGCCAAGGGGAGCAAGTCATTAAGCACTGTTCCTCTGCTTCAGTTCCTGCCTCCAGGATCCTGCCCTGACTTCCCTTCATGATGGGCTATGATTGGGACATGTAAGCTGAAATAAGCCCTTTCCCCTACAAGTTACTTTTGGTCACGGTGTTTATCACAACAATAAAAACCCTAACTAAGACCGTATACCGCCTAAGTGCCAGAGTCTGTGGAGGCCAGAAGAGTGTCAGATCCCCTGGAGTTACAGAGATTTGTGAATGAGCTATCTGATGTGGATGCTGGGAGCTGCACATGGATCTTCCAGAAGAGCAGCAAGGACCACTGAGCCATCCTTCCAGTCCCAAGCATAGCCTTTGAGGAAAGAAAAGTCTAAGACTGGTGGATGTAGAGGCTCAAGTCTGTTACTTCAGTGCTTAGAAGGACCTCAAGGCTGAGGCCAGCTTGGGCTACATAGATGCTGTCTCCAAATCCATCCATCCATCCATCCATCCATCCATCCATCCATCCATCCATAAAAATTAAAAGCAGTTTGGGTCTCTACCACCAGATCTTGATGACAACAGGTGCAGAAGAAAGGTTCCAAACCCTTGTCTGATTTGGTCAAATTGTTCAGTCATTTCAATCCCATCATTTGCTGGTCTAACACACCATTCAGCTAGGAAACCGACTCTATCTGCCTGATGATGGAACATGTAAGTGTATCCTTGGCCATCAGTCTAGTTTATGAAACCACAGAATAAACAGGTAGACTGCTGGTCTCTTTAGTCCAGGAAAAAAGCTTTGTTAGAAAACTAAAGACTAGGAAACATGCAATGACATTCTTTCTTTCGACCGGACTACAGATAGGACTCAGATTCCTCTCTCTTTGGGGAGAGCAAGGCGATTTCACAACCCCAGTAAGACAGAGCATTTGTTTGCACACTGCATAACGGATAGCAGATTAGAATCCAAATGAACCCTTAGGAAGATCCCAAGTCTTCCAGATCATTGTCTGCTGAGGAAATCCCCCACATTGTCCACGTCACCCCTGAAAGAGAGTGCACTGCTAGTTGCAGGGGCTTTGACGACACCCACTTTCAGAGAGGCTTTTTGGAAATCCAGTCCCTTTTACAAAGCGATGCACAGTTCTGGGTGCCTTGGGTGCCACTAACAGAACCACTTGGTGTGCTCGGAAGCAGTTTCCACCCCCCAATGTCAATCTCTGCAATGCATTTAAGAAAGAAAAAAAATCCAGCTGTTTCCAGAGAAAAGATAAATTCCTACCTGTTCCCAAGCCTTGTCCGCAGGCACTTGACTGGATAAAGATGCATAAAACCAGGAAGAGGGGGGCTTGGAAGGGACTTCCCATGTCTCTTGTCTCACCCTGGCGTCTGAGGTCTTCTTGCCAATGTCTAGAACTAAAGAGACCAGAATGCTTCTTGGTACTCAGTTGGGGAAGGCCCCCATTAATTATTAACTTTAAAACATATTACCCAGTGTTTGGATACTTTCTTTGCCTCCCCCAATCCAAATCTAACAATATCTAGTACCAAAAAGATTGACCCACAGAAGCACTTTTTATTTTGATAAACTTTGTAAATAAAAACCTCACCAGGTCTTTTTTTCCTTTTGAGCCAAGCTCACAGTTCAGAATCAATCGAGAGTCAGTGTGTTGTGTTTGGACATTTTATCAAATGTGGGGTAGGTGACCTCTGTATTGTTGCCTGTGTTTCCCTCTAAAGCCCCTGGAAGGAGAGGTGGTGTCACAGACGTGGTTTTTCAAGTAGCAGGCTGACCCCAAAGAGAGAGAAGCATCTTCAGGAGCTCCGCTTCCTGTTGAGTTCAGTCAGGTTTCAGGCACTTGCAATGTAAGTGTGGTGGGGCAGCATTTCTGCAGTTGGAAGGGAGAGGGACTGAAAACTGGTGAGCTCAGGTTGAGAAAGAACTGGGTGAGAAGCAAAGCTCGGAGTCTTGCTGAGAGCCCTGTTGAGAGATTCCCCTAGGATAAACTCACTCACTGGGTTAATTAATGTTCAGTCGAGAGCTGAGGGCTATGGAGCAAGGTCATTCAGCAGAAGTGTGCAGGGAAGATGCTGTGATGTGCAGCTCTTGCAAGATTTCTTGGCTCTCTGATGCTGTTTAAATTTTATTTATTTTGTATGTACACACTGAGTACATAAATGCCATATATTGAACACCACTGTGTACCGGGCACTATTCTTGGCTGTTGAGATAGTTAAGTGAGTAAAACAGACAAGCACTCCAGTCCTTGCAGAATTTGTGTACCGTGAGGGTGAGAAGAATTATATGAATTATAGACATAATAAAGCAGAGATCCATGTATGAGAACTGTGCGGCCAGGAACGCAGTTCAGTTGGTGGAGTGCTTGGTTGGATCCCTAATGCAGCGGCTATGGTGGCACATGCCTATTAACCCAGCACTTGGGAGGTAGAGGCAGGAGTATCAGGAATTCAGGGTCATCTCTGGCTATACAGTGAGTTCAAAGTCAGCCTGTGCTAGATGACATATTGTCTCAAAAACTAAAGTAAAAATAAAGAAATAACAGGGATAATGGAGAAGGCAGTGATTTTAAATAGAGTGGTCAGAGTGAATCTTGTTCAGAAATTGAACTTGGAACCAAGGGTTGAGGGACGTGAAGGGGCCATTCTGTGGAGAAAAAAAGAGTTTCAGACAGTTAGGGCAATGGTCCTGAGGCACGTTTGGTGTGCTCTAAGAATACAAAAATGGGCAGGGAGACTCATCCTAGGTCTGTGGCTTTTACATGAAAGACTCATGATCTGTGTTGTTCTGCAGGTGAGCAAGGGTAAAGAGGCGAGCCGACTGAAGAGGGCATTGTGATTGAGCCTCGGAGCCTTGATGGTGGTTGGCACAGTGGAACAACAGGGCCGGATAGGGGCTGGATTGTTTTTGGAAGTGGAACTAGTGGATTCCTTGGATTTCTGGGTGGGAGGAGGTGGGAAAAGAGTGAAGGATGACTCCAAGGCTTTTGGTTTATGCAAATAGATCAATGGGGCTGCCATCAACTGAGACGGGGGAGCTATGAGTGGAATGGGGTGGATGGGGGGGGGATGAACAGTTCGGATTTGACTTTGTGGAGTCTGTGTTGGCTCTTAGACACCCCAGTGGATTGTGGAAACTGTTAGCAGGCGGTTAGATAGTGTCAGGTGTTGTCTGCCAATGACTGACTTAAAAGCTCTCTCAAGGGCCTGGGGAGATGGCTCAGCGACGAAACCGCTTGCTGTGCAAACGTGAGGACTGAATTTGGTCCCCTGACTCCACATTAATAAAAAAAAAAAATCCAGACACGAGCACGTTCTTGTAGCCTCAGTGCTGGGGAGGCAGAGCTAGGCTGATCCTGGGGCTCGGTGGCCAGCCAGCCTCCCATAATTAGAAAGCTGTAGGTCCCAATGAGAGAGTCTGTCTCAAAAAGCAAGGTGGAGAGTGACTGAGGGAGACACCTGACACCAACATTTGCTTCCCATGCATGTGCACGTGTAGCTATGAATGGTCTTGATTCCAGTCCTAACCCGTGTGCTCTGTGGCTGTGTTTCCTTCCTGAAACATGGGAACCATCCAGTAAGATGCATGATTCCCGATTCCTGAGCAAGGGCTGGGTTCCTGGGTTCCTGGATTTTGGGTTATCTCCTTCCTGTTTCACATGGTTAAGAAGGACCTGAAATTTTCATTTCTTTCACACTAAGAGTTCAGCCCCTAAAACCACTTGACCGGCCGCCTTGGGTCCCTGTCCCACTACCATGCTCTCCTCTCTTCTTTCTGGATATTGCAGCAACCATTCCCAACCTCCACCTCACTCTGCAGGTGAACTTACCAAATACAGTGAGTCTGCCTGCCTCCATCTCTATTCTCCACCAGCACATTTTCCTTTTTTAAGAAAAGGAAGAAAGAAAGAGAGAAAGAAAGAAAGAAAGAAAGACAGAAAGAAGGAAAGAAAGAAAGAAAGAGAGAGAGAAAGAAAAGAAAAGAAAGAAAGGAGGGAAGAAAGGAAGGAAGGAAGGAAGGAAGGAAGGAAGGAAGGAAGGAAGGAAGGAAGGAAGGAAGGAAGGAAGGAAGGAAAGAAAGCACCACTTTCTCAGGGGAGGAAACCTCCACGGTTGTTCTAGCTTTTTGAATTCCGTCACTTGCTCCACCCCAGATTTCTCTTCTCCCCATCTCATGCTCTGTGACACTTTCACAGCGACAAGGAGGAGAAGTGTCTTCTCCCAGCAGGCAAGAAGATCATAGTATAATGGGCAGCAGGCTTCTAGAGCCTTCCTGTTTCTGCTATCTCTATCTGTGCAGAATGTTAAATAACATCAGTGGCGTCTATTATCTTATCTCTAAAGCGGGGATAGCATGTTTAAGATTCCCACCTACTTTCCCCTAACTTGTCCCTTCTCCCTTTCTCCCACTTAAGAGGGATAAAGTAATATAAGTCTACATGGTCTTTGTCTTCTTAAAGCATGAGCTCCCAGGGCAGGGGAGCTATAACCAACCAAGACCAGCAAAGTGCTAAATTTCTTTTTTAACTGTTTGAATTTCATACGTAAAATGAATATAACGTACAATGCATTTTAATCAAATACACTCCCTCCCCTCCCCTCCAATTTCTCCCCTACCCCATAACCACCATTAATTCCCAACTTCATGTGCCCTTTTAAAAAAAACCCATGGAGTCTATTTAGTGCTGCTGATACATGCACAGATGTTAGACATTCTACCAGAGTACAGGGATCCGCTTAGGGCTGCATCCCTAAAGAAATGGACTCTCCCTCCCTCCTCAGCAACCACCAGTTGCCAAAAGCTCTACAAACGTTGCTGGCCTTGCCATTGCTCTTGTTCATCCTCCAGAACTTAATGGTAAGATCCTGTTATTGAAGACACCACAGACTTGAGTCATAGGACATGGATAAATCAAGTTGGGCTAAAATGTTTTAAAGGGACATGAAGGGAGAAGGAATCTTCCACCTTCCCATCACTGGAAAGATAGTCTCCCAAACTTAGAGGTGTTGGAGAAGGGGAGACTTGTCCCTGGAGTTGAGCCCAGAGGGTATGATCCCTTGCTTTGTAGAAACCTTGGGAGGAAGACCCCAGATGGAAAATGTTCTGCATGTGCTAGCAGATACTAGAAGGATATTCCTGGCCTGATGTTGGAGCCATGCTGAGCCTTCCAAGTCAAGAGGTCAAGATGACAATAGAACAGACAGACAGACACTCAATGTTCATCTATGTGAGCAAATTATGGAGGGCCAGGTACTGTCCCTCAACTCATGCCTGAGTGCTGTGTCTGCTCCAGAACTATGGTCTAGCTGGGGTTGGGATAGAGAAAGAATTCAGGGATGCCTAAAAACAAGCAATTGGAGTCATGGATTCAGCTGAGCTATAGAAAACAAAGGTACTTGTATGTCAGAATTACTAAGAGTCACACTCTGTAGACACAAGTCCACAATAAGTGTTGGAGATCTACATGTGGGGTGAGTACCTTGTTCATAAAAGAGGTCCAGTAAATTAGAGTGACTTATTTGGGAGGCAGTGTGATCTACAGTCAAGAGTCAAGGATGAGAATCATGTCTGGGTTCAAATCCCTGGTCTTGTACTTACTAGCTGAGTGCCCTTGGGTAGGATTCTGAATCTTAGTTATCCTCAGCTGTGCTGTGGGACTAATGTCTCTCCAATCTGATTAAGTGATAAAGTACATGTAAAGCACTCAGCAATCCTAACAATAGTGGTGGTGGTATGATGATGTGTTGGTGTGTGTGCACGGGCATATGTGTGTGTGTGGTTAAGGATAGAGGCTGCTACTGGATGTTTCCCTCACCTGCTCTCTACCTCCTGTATTTACTGATTTTGAGACAGGATCTCCCATTTAACCTGGAGCTCACAGACTCAGCAAGATTGGATGGCCATCACGCTCCAGGAAGTCATGTCTCCACCTCCCTAGCGCTGGGATTACAGGCATATGTGCTTTTTTTCCCCACACGGTGCTGGAGATCTGAACTCAGGTTCTCATGCTTGAACAGCTGCATCGTAATGACTGGGCCATCTCTCTGGCCCCTATCATTTTTTAAATTGTTTTAAATTTACCCAGAGGATCAAGAGTAACGTTGTCATAGCTCTACAAAAGGAATGTGACAGGGACAGGAACGCAGTGGCGCTGCTCCCATCCAACTGCTCCCACAGCCACAGTCAGCTAAAGGGACTCAGAGAAGGAAAAGTGGTGGGCTCCTCCCAAGGACAATGGAGTGAACGTCTCCAGAGCTGGAGCAAGAGCCATTGCCTAGGAGGGAGCTGCTTAGTGAAGCCAGAAGACCCCCAGGGTTCTCTTTGTACCACATTAGGAGATTTATTTTGTGTGTGTGTCTAGTGTTCTATGACGCATAAGCAAATGAATGTTCATGTGCTGGGGGGTGTTCAAAATCATTTATGAAGACAGTTCAAAGAGGGCGATACATCTGTGTTAGAAAGACCGAACCACTCCTGCTTCAGGGCCCGACTATACTGTCCTAGACACCTTCAATGTATCCAAACAGTCCATAGATCCGTTCAGTATTTTCCATGCCCAGGAAAAGACTTCCTTCCTCCCTTCCTTCCTTCCTTCCTTCCTTCCTTCCTTCCTTCCTTCCTTCCTTCCTCCCTCCCTCCCTCCCTCCCTCCCTCCCTTCCTGCTTTCCTTCCTCTTTTCTCCTCCTCTTTTTCCTCTCTCTCTTCCCTCCCTCTCCCCTCTCCCTGTCTCTGGGTCCCACGAGTCCCAGGCTATAGCCAAGGATGACTTGAACTTCTGATCTTGCCTCCATCTCCCAAGTGCCAGGGTTTACAAGCGAGGGGTATCATGCCAAGTTTATGTTGTACTGGGGCTAGAGCTCAGGGTGTCACAAATTCTCCACCAGGTCTCTATCGGCTGAACTACCTTTCCGGCCCACATCTACCAAGCTTCCCCCATGAACCTCAGTGGGCAGGCCCAGGCCCCTAAGAGGCTGCCGTCATTGTCTACTTCTAACATGGCTCCTCAAAGACCGTTCGAATTTGGGTAACACTGGGCTCTGGCTTGTAAAATAATGTTGTTATCATTAGGGTTTTTTAAATGTTCTCAGTTCTGACTGACTTTTAATTTGAAGAGCTTCTTAAAGCTTCTTAAAGGTCATTTCAAGAGTCTGGTGTTTGGCGACCTGAAATTAATCTTTAGAGTTGTGGTGATAAGAAAACTAATCAGGAGGCAAGAAATAAATACTCTGTGGGACTGAAGAAGAGCAAATCCCAGAGCGGGGAAGGCAGGGACCACAGTGAAGTTCAACTACAAGGGAAACGGTGTACTGTGTTCACATGTGTGCAGGGGTGTGTGTGTGTGTGTGTGTGTGTGTGTGTGTG
>CABHPP010139757.1:0-19638 GCA_902168425.1 Peromyscus attwateri | reverse complement strand
GAGAGAGAGAGAGAGAGAGAGAGAGAGAGAGAGAGAGAGTTCAGCAGCCTAAGGAGTGGTTCCTCAGCACTATCCACTTCGTTTTTCTGAGACAGAGTCTTTCACCGAATCTGGAACTCTCTGACTAGGCTAGGCTGGCTGGGCAGAGCACCTCAGGAATTCTCCTGTCTCTGCTCTCCAGCACTGGGATGACAAGCACGGGCCACCACACTTGGCTTTTTGTGTGAGTCGTGGGGGTTGAGCTCAGATCCTTGTGATTATGAGTCGAGCACTTTGACTCTACCCTCTCCCATTCTTGTCAGGTTCCGGGCTGCCTGGAACGAACTTGGGGGAACCACTAAGCTTTTACTGGGTCACTGATTGATCCGGATGGACATTCTCTTCCTATGTGACCAAAAACAAGGGGAGTGCCGCCAAGGACGCAGGACAGCCTCGTTACTGTGCCTTGGCAGGGAACGTGTCCTCACTTGGAAGAGAACTGTGTTGGAGTTTGACCCTTCTCTTATCAGTGTCAGGGGGAAAGGGATGAGTAAATAAATAAAGGGGAAAGCAGGCATGCGTAGCCTATTTTACACCCCCTGAGAGACTGAGGTGTTGCGAGCATTGAGGCTGATTTTGACATTTGTTAATTTGTAAATGTGTGTATGCCTGTGGGTATCCATGGCACATGTGTGGTCAGAGGACAGCTGTGGGAGTCAGCTCTCTCCTTCCACCGTGTGGGTCCTGTTCACTGGAGTCAGGTCACCAGGCATGGCGGCCAGTGCCTTTACCCTCTGAGCCAACTCACCGTTTTGAGCATTTTGAGTAGCTATGTTCATCCAAGAGGCTCACACTGGTGACTGGGTGTGCTTTCATATCAGCTTTTCTCTGACTGGCTGTGTGAGCTGAGTTCGGAATCTTTCTGCCTTAGTTCTTGGGGAGGGGAGGGCTGAGATCCCTCCCTAGGTCCATTTGCAGACCCCTTCCTCCCAATCTGGGTAAGCCCACGGACTCTTTCTATCAGAAGTCTAGCTGTGGCTGTGAAACAAACCAGAAAAAACAGAGCAACATCCTCAAAGCTCCAGGAGTTTGTTTTGGGGGGGTCTAGATCAGCCGTTCTCCACCCGTGGGTTGAGACCCCTGGGGGGGGGTGTCACATATCAGATATTTACATTACGATTCATAACAGTAGCAAAATACAGTTATGAAGCAGCAAGAAAAATAAGTTTATGGTTGGAGGCCGCCACAACATGAAGAACTGTATTAAAGGGTCGCAGTACAGGATTGAGAACCACTGCTCTATCTAGATCCTATACACTAGTAGTGCGTTTTATGATTTCAGCAGCCCCGGGAGAATGGGAAGCCTTTCCCCCTCTTTGTGATACACTGAGAAGCAAAGGGAGTAGATGGATTCCCCCTGCTTGGATGAGAAAGAGAGAGGGCACAGTGTGGAATTTGTGGTATGCCTTCTCTGTCTGCATTTTTTTTTTATCTGAGTGGGTGCTGTTTGTGTGTGGGGTACTGGGTCCTTCAGACACCAACTGAGGCACTAGTTGCTGTGGCTGATGGTGGTAAACCAAGAGTATCGCTTGAGCAGGAAGGCCAGCATGCAGCTGCCTGCTCTCTTTCTAGGCTCCAGTGCTTCTGACCACGGGGCATCCCCAGAGGAGCTGTCTTCAACCTGGTGTCAAACTGAAATGACCCATGCCTTTCTGAGATAGCTGGTCTTCACGCCATGTGCCTTAGAGTCTCACAAAGGCCTTTTAGGATTAGCACCTGCAATTCACAGCTGCGAGAATCCTGGAATTAGTTCCCATTTATTCCCTTTATTCTCAGCAATCGATTTCAAGTTAGTAGTTGATCTCCAGGGATGCTTAATACCAGGGCCTAACAATTTAGGGGTCAACATCCCAAGTGCCTGCACAATGCCAGACCCTCTATGTGAGCACATCTGAGCCTCAGGAAGAGCCCCTGGCTTCAGGCACAGTTACCCTTCTATACATGGGCAAAAAAAGAAAGGCAAACAGATTACAGAATTACCCAAATCCTCGTTGTAGTCAGAGGCAGAAAGGGATTTGAATGATGTAGGTTTGATTTCAAAGTTCACACAATGAAAACACTTTTGTTAAGTACAGTGGGAATTATTTGTGAGATTTTCACACATCTAAGGTCTTAAGAATGAAATTATGTCTTTTGTATTCCATATATATATATATATATGATATACATATCAGATGCATTCTTATTAAAACAAAGTTCTTCAGCCTTTTCTCAACTATTTAAGAGAGATAAGTCCTGTAACAGCACAGGAGACTAGCTGATGGTAGAAAACTATGCAGATATTGTAGGTAGTGGGGTGGAATTATACATCATAAAATTTATAATTTATGAAAAAAGACCAGCCAAGAGAGGGGACTCAGAACAAAAGCCCACGCAATTTTGTGTTTGACAGGAAGTAGGCAGAAGGAGGCTGTGCTGTAAACACCTGCTCCCATGCCAGCGTCTGATGTCTGCTGTCCTGTGAAACTCTTGGAAGAAACCATACCTCGGATCCTCTGAAAGGGTTGGAGATGGCTCAGTAGGAAGAGGCACATGCTGTCAAGCCTTGTGACCCGAGTTCCATCCCCAGGACCCACAGGGGAGAAGGAGAGAACCAACTCCTGCAAGTTGTTATGTGACCTACACACACATGCTGTGGCTCACTCGTTGACTTGCGCTTCGCCAGCTTTCTTAGAAGGCTCAGGATCACCGGCCTAGGGATGGAGCTGCCCACAGTTAGCTGAGCCCTTCTGTATCAATTAAAAGATAGACAGTCCTCCACAGATCCCAGAGGCCAGTCTGATGCAGGCACTTTCTTACTAGAGGGCCCCCTCTCAGACAACTCTAGGCTGTGTCTAATTGACTACCGAAGCTAACTAGGACGGTCCCGACCTCTAATAGTCACATTTTCATTTTGGAGTAATTCTCATTGAGTATCATTGACCAGCGAACTCTAAATATAAATTTAAATGAGTCCTTTTCCCAGGTTCTATAGTTAATGGTCTGAGAAAAAAAATTGATGGAGTAGGAAAGACCCTCAAGTCTCCTCACTGTTGCTAGGACAGGACACCAAGGCTTGTGGGTGACTCACCAGAGTGAGGTAATCCAGGACTTCCCTCTGAGTCTATTCCTGGTCTCCTGGACACCGGGTATTGTGTCCCAGGGACAGAGTGTGCATGTGTGTGTTCTGTTGCTATCATGTTTCCAACACTAGAGAAAACTGTTGTTTGGACCCTACCCAGAGGAGTTGGCGCTGGAGTCCTTTCCCAAGAGGAGTCGGCATGAAGCTGCTGTGGTGATTCATCTTTGCTGTCAGTTTGACTGGGTTGAGAAACACCTTAGGACATTAGTAAGGCCCACTTCTGGGGGTCTGTGAGGTCGGTTTCTGAGGCCATTGACCAAAGGGGAAGACTCAACCCAATGTGAACAGGGCCATCCTGTAGGCTGGAGGCAGAGGGAGTGGGTAAAGAGGAAGAGGAACGCTGGCTGATGAAGGCTTTCCCCATGTGCTTCCTGGACATCATTTGCTGAGCAACTTGGCCCCTCCACACCCTGTCAGAATGATACTCTGCCTCAGGCCAGCTCCAGCAACAACAGAACAGGCTGACCATATGCTGAAACTCCTAAAACTATGAGCCAAGTCAAACATTTCCTCATTTTTAAATTGTTCCTGTTAGGTACATGTCATAGTGTCAAAAATCTAACATATCTGCTTCTGGGAAGTTTGTTTTCTCTTTGGGTTAGGTGGAATGGGAATTTCTTCAGTCTCAGAGAATTCTTAGCGCCGGTGCCTACATGGATTGACCCATCAGATCCAAGTTCAGTGTGGATGTCCTGGGGGAATTGGGAAATGATTCCTGCAAAAGTGTGAAGCCTGTGGGGGAGGAAAGGACACTCAGCAAGGGTGTGCTCTGCCTGGGCAGGGCTAGGGCAGGGACTCTAGCTCTAGGCCACGTTCAAAGATAGGTGGACAGAAATATTGCTGTCACTAAACTGTACCAGGTCACAGGCCATCTTTGAGGGGATGCCAAGGCAGAAACTCAAGCAGTTACCCACAGCACATCTACAGTCAAGAACAGAGAGGATAAACACATCCCTGCTGTCTGCTTGCTAGCTTTCTTCACTCTATCTGCCTAAGGAATGGTGCTGCCCACCATGGGCTGAGTCTTCCCATGTCAATCAACTCTTAAGACCCACCCCCCAGACATGCCCATAGGCTAATCTGACCCAGGCAATCCCTCAGTTGAGACCCCCCCCCCTTTCAGGTAATTCTATGTGGTAGTGGTACATTGGCATTTAATACTAGCCAGCATACAAGGCATGAAAGAAAGTGTGTGTGTGTGTGTGTGTGTGTGTGTGTGTGTGTGTGTGTGTGTCCGCGTGCGTGAGAGAGAGAGAGAGAGAGAGAGAGAGAGAGAGCGCATTCTCAACTGTATATGAAGTGACAAGCACCTCCAGTCTGACCCTGTGGCCGCTCACCTCAGACAACTGATACCCCCTCTTGTGGCTTCTCTTTTGCCTGCTGCCCCCTTTCCTTGATCTGGTGTCCTCTCCACATCCCTTACGTCTCTCCCAGGGAAATCTGCTCTGGCTTTTCTTTCTCCCTGCAGACCCATGAGGACAGAAGTCTGGGGTGCAGGTAGGATTACTCCAGAGGACATTTGAGAAGTCAAGGAGATGCTGAGGGACCTTTCTGACTTTGCCAAATTATTTCTTGAAGGGCAATTCTTAGTGGTGACAGTTTTGGTAAAAGGGTGTGAGCAACAGGGCTTCCCAATGATACATGGGTCAACTTCTGGGCAACTCCCCCCTTGGGAGGGTTAGCATTGGGCGTGTTCTGTCATTCTTTGAGAATATGTTAATCATCATCTTCAGATGTCCTCATTTACATGCCTGTGATTTTTATTACAGATTCATATTTCTCTGCTATGTTTGTTACTAACTGTATTTCCCTTCTGGGACTGGTCCTGTTTTTTTTTTTTAAACTATTTATCTTTTGTGATCTCATTATTTATTTTACAAATTTGCATTAGCTATTTATGATAGATCTTTATAATGTTTGATAGAAATATTTTCTCTCTTTAAAAGAAGTCTTAAGCAATGCTAACTTTGACAGTGCCACCATTTCAGTGACTTCAAAGCACCACGAAGGCTGGTAAACATTTTTTTTCAATTTTGTGTAAGTTCTCTGGTAATTGTTTTTTCAAATGTAAATCTTTTATCAACCAAGTCTTATTTTGGTGAGTGCTTTGTTTTCCATAACATTTTCTATTATAAAATCAATAAGTGTTTGTTATTGAAAACAGGAAAAATAAAGAACAGAAGGAAAACATAAACAGATTAGTAGTATATGTATTCCCCCCAAATACAACTGCCTTGATGGCTTCTGGAGGAGGGGGAGCTAATTTTCTCTGAAAGTGCGGTCTCTGGTAGGTCAGTCTTGCTCTCGTGGATGGCCCCATACCCGTGAGTATATGGGCAGCACAAATGGGACTCAGTGAATTATTTAAAATTATTATCTTAAAAATATGGGTTATTAAATTCTTTTAAGAGGACATGAGGGTGGAAGGGATGCTGGGAGAGGGGGGTTTATCTAGGAGGAGTTCAGGGGAGGACTGGGGTGAGCATGATCAAAATACATTGTATGCATGTAAGACATTCTCAAAGAACTAATGCGAATATTATGTTGAGGATTTTGCACAGGTTTATAAGTTGAGCACATTATTTCTAGATCCCCCACCCTCCTTTACTCACCCCCCCCATTATTAGATCCTTGGTTTCCTCAGACTCTTTCATTCTGTTATCATGTAGCAAACTTCATTTTCAATAATCAAGAGAATTCCATCTTTTAAACTTATTTAAAGCATTAGAAATATTAAGAAATACCAACACTTCATAAAAATATTTTTAGTTAAAGAAATACAACTGTAGAGCAGTGTATAAACTCAGTAGCATCCCGCATATTGAAAATTTATGAACAAGTTTCATTGCTTTACGGTTTTTTAAAATTCTTTTATGTGCATGGGTGTTTTACCTATGTGTATGTTTGTGTACCACATGCATGCCTGCTGCCTGTGGTGGCCAGAGGAAGGTGTCAGGTCCCCTGGGACTTGAGTTACAGATGGTTGTGAGCCACCACGTGGTGCTGGGAACTGAACCCAGCTCCTCTGGAAGAGCAGGCAGTGCTCTTAATCACTGAGCCATCTCTCCTGCTCTAGCATAAATATTTTCAAAAATATTATTTGAGGCCGGGTGGTGGTGGCGCACACCTTTAATCCCAGCACTCAGGAGGCAGAGGCAGGCGGATCTCTGTGAGTTCGAGGCCAGCCTGGTCTCCCAAGAGAGTTCCAGGAAAGGCGCAAAGCTACACAGAGAAACCCTGTCTCGAAAAACCAAAAAAAAAAAAATTATTTGAATAACTATAGACTATTGCATTCTATAGATGTACCACAATTGACTCTATTTACCTACTGTTTTCATTAGATTTAATGTATCAAGATACCACTGTTGTGAACAAAGTTATTATATACACAAATGATGGCCTATAACTTTTTATTACTTCTTTCATGTAGATTCTTAAGGAATCTGCTGCCGAGGCAAAGTTTTCACACCCATGTATCTATGCTTATTATATTCTTCATATTAAATCAATGCCCACTATCCCTTGAGCCTCCTCCTCTTTCTCCTTTTCCTGGAAAACCATTCTACCATATCTTTTTCATATAAACTGCAGGCTGGGATCTAAGAATGTAACATCTAAGAATCCAGCTGTTGCTCAGGCTACAATAGCTGCAGCAGACCATCTCCTCTGACAGATACTGACAGGCTTCTTCTGACAGACCATGAATCTCTAGCTCACTGACTTTCAAATGCCAAGATCTTTTGTAGCACGAATCTTAAGAGGTCTTATTAATAAAAACAAACCTGGAGCTGGGTATTGGGATGAATGCTGGAAGATCAGAGAATGTGGCAGAACAAGCCACAGTCACCTCACCTCACCAATTCCTCAGCTGATCCTGTTTCCTCAAACTGGAAGCCTCTGAGTCCTCATCCAAATGGATCTCAGCTGAACTGCTGCGCAAAAGCCTAAAAGCTTAACCAGGCTAGTTCCTGGTCCTCACGCCTTATATACCTTTCTGCTTCCTGCCATCACTTCCTGAGATTAAAGGTGTGAGTCACCATGCCTGGCTGTTTCCAGTGTGGCTTTGAACTCACAGAGATCCAGACAGATCTCTGCCTCTGGAATGCTAGGATTAAAGGTGTGTGTGCCACCATTTTCTGACCTCTATATCTAGTGGCTGTTCTGTTCTCTGACCCCAGATAAATTTATTAGGGTGCACAATATTTTGGGGAACACAATATCACCACAATCTTTCACCAGGGAAAGTGAGTTTACATTAAAGGGGGTACTCGTGGCCACACATCCTGCTTCCAACCCCTTCCCTGACTTCTATATGGGAATCAGAGAGCCTGGCTGCAGGCTTGTGCCATAAAATCATTCCCATCCTCAGAAAGGTGTAAGAGACTCCCACTTGAGCCAAGGGGCCCTAACTTCCTCTCGTAAGAGCACCTGGTATGCTGTCTTCCATGATGTTAATAACTTTTCTAACAAACTCTTTACTCCCCAGAAAACCAACAGTCCATCTCAGTGCCCTCTTGAATCCACTCCCCTGAGACCTTTTACATGTAAACTGTCAGGTTAATTAAATTTACTTGAAGGTCCCATCAACAGTGAGTGGCCAAGTCCTTCCTTCCTGCCCGTCACTCCACTTTTGTAAATATCAGCTAAATTAATAAGCCAAAGTAGTATATATATATACTTTACCTTGTGTTTTTCCCCCAAGCAGGCCAAAATTAAGTTTATTATAGGCCCTGGATTTTTATCGAAAATGGAATTTACTACAGCCCTTACATATTTTTTAAATCTGTGGCCAAAGTTTTAAAGAATTTAATGACTTTCAGCACATCTTTAAGGATAGTGAATATTCATGAAAACGATCTGCCTCTCAGCTCATCGACTCCTAACATCCCCCATCTGCTCCCTAGTTTTGTAAGTGGAATACTTCCCTATCCTGCATTTCTTCCCAAACCTGGTCTCCTTTTTTCCTTCCTCAGAGCTATCTCCGTTCTAAGTTTGGCTTCTACTATTCTCATCCATGTTTGTCTATGCTCCGATGTATATAGCATCTATATGGATGTATATAGCAACCGCAATGGTATTTATTGTTATTTTGGATGTCTTCAAACTTTCGTACTCCACATGTGTTTATCGTGAAATATCCCTCACAAGCTCATTTGTTTAGATATTTTCTCCCCAACTGTTGGTGCTGTTTTAGGAGTTTGTGCAACTTTCAAGAGCTGAGGCAGAGCCAGAGGATGTGAGTCATTGGAGAGTGGTCCTTGAGGGTCGTAGCTCTGCCTACTTCCTGCCCAAGTGCTCTGCTCCTGGTCAATACTTTGATGTGAATCTGCCCCCAGCTCTTATAGCTGCAGGCCAGCCTGCCTCAGTCCTGTGCCTTCCCTGCACAAAACTCCCAGTGGAGATGAAGGTGTCTTTCCTTCAGTTGCGCCTGGTATACATTCTGTCACAGTACCTAGAAAAATAACTAATACAATGTATGCGTGTGCAACATGCTTTCTCCACTTAGCGCTTTTTTTTTTTTTTTTTTTGAGATTTCGCTCTGCTGGTAGCTGTCCTAAATGGCTCTAGCATGTGAGTGCATCACAGCTTGTTCATTGGGGTGATGGATTCTTGTGCTGTTAATTCATTTTGTTGTGCTGTTGTGAACAGTGTTGCAGTGGGCATTCGTTATCCACAAGAGAGAGCTTCTAGTATTCATTCCCTGGAATAAAATTCCTGAACTGTAAGATATGCATCCCTTAATGTTTCTAGATGTTGACAATTTATTCTCCAAAACAGTTATCACAATGAACACATCATTAATAAAATGTGAGTGCTTTTCCAATTTTTCCACATTATCGTCCCACTCATGGTGTCAAATTATACCATTTCTGTTGGTTTGATGGATGTAACATGGTAGCTCGTTTTAGTTTTCAGCATTCTGATTAGTGGTGGGGTTGGACGTCTTTTTGTGGGTCAGTGGCCATTCAAACTCCCTGTAAACAGCTTGCCTATCTTCTTCCCCTTTCTGCTGGCCGGTTGGCGTTTTCTTTCCTGATTTTAGTGCTTTGCCACGGTCTCCAGGTTAGGCATCTCCTCCCACTTCACAGTTTATCTCGTCTCGTCTCCTCCAGGGCTTTTGTTGGATAGAGTTTTGATTGTTTTCCACATAGTCGGGTTTATCGTCTTTTCCTTGGGGGATATCCTTAGTGTCTCGATTTCTTCAGCTTTTCTTTAGCCTCACACAAGAAGCAATTCTTCAATCAAAGCTATTCTTCAAGGGGCCCTGATCTTGTCATTTTGAGAATTTATCCTTTTGGTCATCACACGCTGTTGTTTCATTTAAAGAGACATTGTACACATGCAAGTAAAGGTGATTTTTTTTGTGCTTATGTGTGAGCAAGCTGTTCCTGCCTTTTATGCCCTTAGCAGAGGTTGGTAATTGCTCTGTTTTCTTCATTTTCATATCTACGCATTAATGGTGTCACCTACTCAATAACTGTTTCGGGAAAACCTCCCTTGCCTGAGCCTGGTTCTTTTCTTATTTTTGGAATTGTCACTGTGCCTATTTGTCATTGTATGTCATATGCATGCCTGTGCATGTGTGAGTGCGTCTATGTGGTATTTTCTCAGGTCTGTGGATGAGGATGATGCTTTTTTCCCCCCCAGAATGGACTGGGCATCAGGTTATATATTTTTTTAAGGATTTGGACCAGATTCCTTGGAAAGAATCTGTTCACAAATATGTAGCGATATTATTGAGTAAAATTTTTAAAGATTTATTTTGAATTTATGTGTATGTGGGTGTGGGTGTGTGTAGGGGTATATGCCTGTGAGTGCAGGTACCTGTGGAAGCCAGAAGGGAACATCAGATCCCTTGGAGCTGGAATTATAAGTGACTGAGCCACCCAACGTGGGTTACAAGAACAACGAGTGCTCTCAACCACTTGGGTATCTTCAGTCTAAGTGAATCTGACAACATTCCTGTTAGCAGACGGAGTATGCAGTATTGGCTACGTTTACATCTTTGTGGACAAACATCCATCAGAAAGAAGTAAAGGAAGAAAGACTTGATTTGGCTTATGGTTTCAAAGTCTGTGACAGGCTTTCCCTGGGATCTGAGCAAATATTGTGGGAGGGAGCTTGTAGTGGAGGTGTGCTGTTCAGATCAAGACATACAGAAATTGGAGTCTGACAGGAAGTGGTCAGGGATAACATACCTGCAATCACCGTACTTCCTCCAGTTATTCTGCAGCTTCCAGAAGTTTCTAGACTCTCCCAAAACAGCGTCACCAGCTGGGGACAAAACATGAGCCTGTGTGGGCATTTCATCTTAAAACTGTACATATTTCCTTAGTAGAGTTCTCCGTTCCTTCTTTCTTATTTTCACATTTTCTGAGTCTTTTCAACTTTTTATTCTGTGTCGTGCATCTGGCTTAAAGCATTTTAAATTGATTATTATAAATTGTACAGTACAATCATACTTAAAAAACTTTACATGAGTGTTTTCAATTTTGTTGATTTATACCCTTTCATTTCTTATATTTTTAAACATTTTCTCTACTGTATCTTTTTGTAAAAAATATTTTTTTAACTTTCTTGAGATTTATTTTATTTTTATGTGTATGTCTTTGTGTGGTTTATGTGCTCATGAGGGTAGGTATCTGAGGAAGCCAGAAGAGAGTGCCAGATCCCTGAGCTGGAGTTATAGGCAGTTGTGAGCCACCCACCATGGTTGCTGGGAATCTAACCCGGGTCCTCTACAAGAGCAGTACTTGCTCTTAGCAACTGAGCCAGCTCTCTGGCCCCCATCTGATTATCTGTTCAGAGAATGAACATTTAAACTTATGTATTACTTACACTGATTTTCTTTTTCATAGATTATTTGTGTCCTTATTCCTTATTATTTCCTATTTTCGTGTTGACTCTCTTCATGAGATTTTTAAGTCAAAATTTTAGTTTACTTTTTTCATGCGTTTAAACGAAAGCCTGTGGAGCTACATCCATCCTTACTCCCATCACTGCGCTGTCCCCAACCCTTGCACACAGGTGTTCATTTTGACCTCAAGTTACAGATGGCTGTGAGCTGCCAGGCATGGGTGTTGGGAACTAAACTCAGGTCCCCTGCAGAAGCAGTATGTGTTCTTAGCCACAGAGCTATCTCTCCCGTCCCCCTAACCACTAAATTTCTTGAATTTTGTAAAGAAAATGGCTGTTTTAGGAACTACACCTTAAAATACTGAGGTATGCACATATGAACTTCTTTCCTCTCAAATGGTTCGTAACATATGAACTTATTCTCAGGTGGTTCGTAACATATGAACTTACTCTCAACTGGTTTGGAAATTTGTATATATGTAGAAGCAGTGTGAACAACAAAATGACCTATTTGTTGCTTTTTGGCATGAATTGTACCTTTTGATCAGTTTAAACATATAGAAATGTTGAAAGACTAACATGAAGAAACCTACACACTCTGCCTAGGTCACCACTTACCTTTGTCCCCCCCAATTGCCTGACTGTTCACACTGCTTCTACATATATACAAATTTCCAAACCAGTTGAGAGTAAGTTCATATGTTACGAACCACCTGAGAATAAGTTCATATGTTACGAACCATTTGAGAGGAAAGAAGTTCATATGTGCATACCTCAGTATTTTAAGGTGTAGTTCCTAAAACAGCCATTTTCTTTACAAAATTCAAGAAATTTAGTGGTTAGGGGGACGGGAGAGATAGCTCTGTGGCTAAGAACACATACTGCTTCTGCAGGGGACCTGAGTTTAGTTCCCAACACCCATGCCTGGCAGCTCACAGCCATCTGTAACTTCAGTTCCAGGGGCTCTGACACCCTCTTCTGGCCTTGTCTTAAGATTTTCTATTGCTCTGATAAAATACCATGGCCAAAAGCAGCTTAGGGAGAAAAAGGCTTGTTTCAGCTGATAGTTCCACATCACAATCATCCTTGAAGGGAGTCAGGGTAGGAATTCAAGACAGGAACTGAAGTAGAGACCACGGAGGAATGATATTTACTGATTTGTTCCCCACAGTTTGCTCAGTGTGCTTTCTTATACAACCAAGGACTACCTACTTAGGGGTGACATCACCCCCAGTGATGAGACCTTCTCCATCGATCGTTAATCAAGAGAATGCCCGATAGACTTGTGTGTAGACAAATCTCACGGAGGCATTTTCTCAGTTGCTCCCTCTCACCCAATGACTCTAGCTTGTGTGAAGCTGACAGAGACTAACCAAAGCTGGCCTGTGCAGGCACCTGCGCTCACACATGCACATTCAGACAATTGAAAACAAAAATAAAATCTTAAAAATCTCTTTCATAGGATATCAAGTTTATCAATGGGTTTCTTTTGATGGTACGGGCTTCCTCAACGAACCTTTGTGTTTCATCATCCCTGCATCTTTCTTTGGTTATGGATACCTGTTTGTAGAGCAACACACACGTTGTTGGGTCTTGTGTATTACCAATTGGGAGTTTGTTGAGGGCTGGAGGTGTGGCTAGATGGTACAGCCCTTGCCTATCACAAGGAGCCCCATGTTTGACCTCAATACAGCAAAATAAAATAATAAAATAAATAGAATATAATAAAATAAACCAGTTTTGGAAAGGTGAATGTATGGAGTCCTTTGGGAGATAGATGGTGTAGTGTTGGGAGATAACCTCAGCTACTAGCTGTTGACTTTCTAAGTCTCTTAATTGTGCTGTGAGCAAGCTTCCAGTTCCCTTATCCGCAAAATCATGTCAATATGTAAGCTGACTTCATAGAAATTTTGCGAAGTCTAAATGAAAGCAAGACCACTCTGGAATGGAAGTAGAGGGAAACACAGGAAGCTAGCTATCTGTAAAATGCCACTGTCACTACTTAGTATCACGGGCTTCACTGGAACATCACTCAGCAAGTATCTTGGCAGTGACATATAAAGCAGGCCGGCCACACAAAGATCTAAGTTCAACATGAGGGTAATAGGCTCTACACTTGGGTCCCATCTCCAGCTTCTCTGTGAGGTCACGGGAATAACTTACAATAAAGGTCCCTGGGAAGCAGGGATCCAAAGCTCCTTGTATGGTCTCAGGGTGCAGGCCAGTCTGTCATCCCACTTGGGTTCCACTGTGGAGCTTCACAGCTTGACTTGAATCCAACTGTTGGCGTTTAGTGAGCTAAATACGTAGGTTGTACAAAGGGGTCATTTGCTTTTGCATTGGACGTGGAAGCTGCAGGCTGAATGGTACCTCAGTTCTTGTCCTCAGCAAGGGAAAAGGAAACCAAGAAAAACAAATCAAGCTTTGCTTGGTATTCTCCTTCCTGAGTGGTGGAACTCACTCAGCCAATAAGAGGCCACAGACCTGTGGACTTCTTCACAGTGCTTCTTGTGGACAATATTCCTGGGGCTGTTGTTTCCATTCAAACTGCAGTCCAAACCTGATGTATAGTCACGTCTACCTCTCGGGGTCAAATGAGGCAGAGAAGAAAGCTAAAAAAGTCTGAGGTTTAAATTAGAGTCCGTTTTTAACTTTTCAAAATGTTCGTGGTATTTTAGAATCCGGATAACCTTCAATCAGACAATGCTACATCGCCAGACCAAGGAGTAAGATTATATAATTGGACCAACTTCAGGACGACACGTCTTCTTTTCAGTTGTATAAACTCAGAGTCTCTTGAGAGCTTTATTCCATCACCCAGAAGATCTGGTCTGCTTCCTACCAGATGCAATAGGGCAATTTTCTTAACCTTCTCGAGGACAGACTATTGTCCGCTCTCTTGTCAAACACAGCATTTCTAAGTCCCTCCCTAGGAGTTCTGAGGCAGGGGACTTGGAATGTGCCTTGAACCTGTGTTCTCAACGTGAGCTTTGGAAATGTCACAGTGACAGAGGGAGCAGACAGTCCTCAGCTTACCTCCTGGGTCTTTCATTTCCTACTTCCGTGGTCCTGCACATATGACTTGACCTGTCTCAGCCTCATCTGCAATCAGCCGTGATAAAAATCCTTTCCTATGAGTACTGAGAGGATAAAAACGACTCTAAAGCCCTTTGTAAGTCTATTCTTCCCATCTGGACTGATAAGGTTCAGAAGTACTTGCCACGAGGCTAGAGCACACTTCTTATCCACCCCTGACAAAAGTATGTGGGGTGGTCTGAAAAATGTTATCATTTGGAGGACACGGGGTTCTCAGAGCTCACGAGCACTTCCCTGTTGGAGTGGTATGTCCATGCGGCACCTCCAGGCTTTTGAAAGGGTGTTCACATTGCTTATGCAAGCACTAGCTTCCCTTCACTTCCTGGGTTCTTACTGTGCCATTATCATTTAATTGTATGAGAAATTCCAGTTCTCTCTCTCTCTCTCTCTCTCTCTCTCTCTCTCTCTCTCTCTCTCTCTCTGTGTGTGTGTGTGTGCGCACGCGCATGCTGGTGCATGTGCACTGTGTCCTCTTGCATACAGAGGCCAGGGAATCACCTCAACTCTTTCCATAGACACTGTCCACTACTTTTTTTTGAGTCAAGGTCTTTTACTTGGCCTGAAACTCCCCGATTAGGCTAGGCAGGCTGGCTAGTGAGCCTCAGGGATCCTTGTGATTCTGCTCTCCAGTGCTGGGATTCCAAACGTATGCCAGAATGCCCGGCTCTTTTATGTGGGTGCTGCAGATGAACTCAGGTTCTTGCCCTTGCACAGTCAACAACACTTCACCAACTGACCTATTTCTCAGCCTCAGAAATTCCAGTTTCCTTGAAACCAACCCTGTGTTTATATTCTTCTTCAGTAGAAATATGCAATAAATTATTCTATTTGATTTTACTTTGTGTTACACAAATTTCTCTTCCCGAACTCCCAAGTTCTTCATGCTCATTTTCTTCCCCATCCTAATAGAATTCGATGGATTTTGATAAATACACTTCCATTTTCTTTATATGTGATCTTTCAAGAGGACGTAAAGCACACTTTAAAGACACAAACTATGCAAGGCATGTTAAACTTTAGGAAGTGAAAATAAAGATGAGAAAAACAGTCTCTCCATAAATGAAATTGTATCTCAAATACATGTTGTATAGTTCTTTATAGTTCTAAGCAGTGAGCCACATATTTGGCTTAGAACATTCTAGCATCATTGCAAAACTGCTCCATTCAAAAGATGAACTTGATGAGCCTCAAGCCAATAAGCTGGGATGATTATCTCCTGAATCTTGCTTTTCCACTGGCCCAGAATGTTGGATTCTCTTCAACATCAGAATCATTAAGGATTGACAGAAGAGTCAGGAAGCCCACAGAAAACTGGGCTCTGCTCTGACACCATGAAGGTAAGGACAAGAGGGCGCAGGAGCCGGGCCAAGGATGGGATGATGTTCTGGTCCAAAGCAGTAGCCATGGCAACAGTGATGATGGCCGCTCTGCTCCTTCCAGCAACGATGCCCATAAGAGGCATTGGCCGAGGGTAGCCGGTTGTGTTTCTGAGCTAGACTCTTGCCAAGGGAAGCTTATGTAACTTTTAAGCACTGGGAAAGAAAATGTGCAAACCTCTTTCATGTTATCCTCAAAGATCCAAATCCATACTGAGAAGGCAAATGCCCAGTTGTCCAGGCTGGCCAAGTCCAGGTGGGAGTCCCTAGCACAGGCAACCTGGGGCCTGTTTCTGATTGTCCTTTTCTTCTCTCTACCTCTGAGTAAAGGTGCTGCTCAGGACAGGAGCAGCCCCTGAGGAGGATATGTACTTTTGAAGCCACCATTCATTTTAAACAGGCACGCACGCCGGTTCTCAAAGAGATGGAGCCTGGGTATGAATAACAACACCCGCTGGGTCCTCCCGCCATCAGCCACGAAGCAAGATGGCTTTTGATCCAGACACTGACTGATGGTCCTTCTGAATGAAGGCGATGACAAGGACAAATGAGCAGGGCCACTGGGAAGGCAAGGGATGGGAAGGAGGTGGGGGGGGGGGGCTGAAAGCATTTAACACAAAGGTAAACACAACAGCCATGCAACTAAAGAATTCCGAATGACAGCGAGCTGACTCCGCTTGATAATTCATAGTTCAAGATCTCCACACTGTTTGTGCAAGTGTGTGTAAGCTCCTGGGAGACGTCAGACCTCGTTTCCTAGACTTTTCTGTAAAAGGAGAGAGAAAAATTCAAATAAATGTCATAAATGAGGGAGGGCCGACCGAAATCCAGCCGGGGAATGGTTGAGTGGGGAGAGCAGGAGACCCCGAGGGAAAGGAGGTGCCTCTGACCAGGAGAGAGGGTGGGCTTCCTCGATATTGGGGTGGCCATATTGTTTCAAGGTAGAAATGCCTGTAAAAGCTCACTGTAAACACTGTGGGTCACATTAGGGTCTTTTAAATGAACTCCGAGGGCTGCACCGTCACTTCCCATGAAATCTTGTCCTTCCCTTTTATGTAGCATTCTGGTTTTAGTTCCTGTAATTTAAAAAGATTTATAAATTGGGCATGGAGACATATCTGCAGCCCCAGCAATTGGGAAGCAGAGGCAGGAGGGAACACACACACACACACAGACACACACACACACACCCCGTAGTGGGATTGCTAGATCATATGGTCTATATTTTCAGTTCTTTGAGTAACCTCTCTGCTGTTTCCCATAATGGCTTTATTGATTTACATCTTTACCAACAACATACAAGAGTTTCCCTTTGTTTACACCCTTATCAGTATGAACATCAAGAGATCTATATTCCTGTTCAGGAAGAATTCATTTTCAGTTCTGATCTTAAGCAGAAATCAGACAATTACTTCAGCAGTCCACAGAATAATCCTCCGATAAGCATTCTGAACTTTCCCTGTGTGCCCTTATGCCCCACTGTAAGGTCAATATTAGAGTCTGACCTTCCCAGCTACCCTTGCTGCTGGGATGGTCATGTGACTAGGACCTGACTTCAGCCGAAGTCCAGCGAGGACATGAAAAAAGAACTGAAGGGGAACCTCACAGCCTAAAGATGGTAGAGTAGCAAGAAAGACCCGTCCTGGGAGCTGGGAGATGGTTTGTCATGCAAGCAAGAGGACCTGAGTGCAATCCCCAGAACACATTTTTTTAAAAGTTGATGTGATGGCATACTCTTATAATCCTAATACTGGGGACACAGAGTTAGTGATCCTGGGGGCTTGATGGCCAGCCAGCCTAATCAGCAAGTTCCAGGTAGAGAAGTGACCCTGTCCCAGAAAAAAACAAAAAACAAGATGACACTGAGGAGACACACACACACACACACACACACATACACACACACACACACACACTCTTTTTTGGCAGTTTTGAGTTTGGGCAACAAATTGGGATTACTTACATTCACTTGTTACATATGATAATCAAGTATTGCTTAAGTATATACTATTTGGTTGGGGTTTCTGTTGCTTAAATCTATATATAAACCAGGCATAGTGGTTTATGCCTATACTCCTAGCACTTGGAAAGCTGAGGCTGGAGGATCATGTTTTTGAGGACAGCCTGGACTAGTCTACAGATAGACAAACAAAGCTAAACATCCTTATGAATTTGACCTTCCTGGCAAAAATATAAAAGGCAAAGTGTGGAGATGTCTGAGATAGAGTGAGTGTAGGGATTGGGACACTGGGACCAGGTTTTTGTCACAGACAGAAAAGAATGCATAGATAGTCAAGGGTAAGAAGACAATTTGCCCTCGGGTGACACCTGGAACTATAAATGGAAGCCAACCTGGCCCACGAGACTTTGCTTTCAGGCTGTTCTCTGGCTCTACATTTTCTATCACCTGACATCCAGCCCTGGTGCAGAAAGATTTTCATGGTGTTGGACCAGTGTTACACCAAGTTCTAGTCCAATGGTGCTAGGACTCTGAGCCAGCCTTGGCTAGCGTCCATTTACTTATCTGCCCAGAGGGCTTAACAACGCCTTATGCCACTTGGTTTTAGGACGACCGGATTTTTGTGTAGTGTTAGGTAGAGCCTGGCTTGGTCCCTGGAGGTATACTAAAAAGACAGGTACTGGACGATGTCCTGTGTCTGTCATCACTTTAGGATGGTTTGTATTATGCCCTGAGCCTGAGAGGTGAGTTTCGGTCTCACGACTCCATAGAGCACCTGTTTCAGGGAAGGCGAGCAGAATTTATTTAATGCCGTCTTCTTGGCGGTAATTTGTTAGGTACTGAGGTGTAGGTGGAAAATCCGGCTTTTGTTTCCCGCCTGCTTTCCGCTGAACAGGCTGTGACAGGGTGTCTGTTTTGATCAGCGATGCTGTCGCTGATTTCTCTCTAATCTTGACTCTCTCTGATGTAAGCTGTGAAGACATCTGTTGGCGTTAACCTAGCTCTGTTGTGTGAGATGCGTTGGGTCTGCTCATCATGCTTGTGTCCAAGGCAGACTGCCCCCTGTGAACTCCCCAGCTGCCCAGTGAGTCATAAGCCAAGGGACAGGTGGTGCTTTGGAGACATTGTAGAGTGAAATGTGACTGTCACACCTGGGCCTTTAAAGGCTTCTCTGTGCTACACAAACCAGGAGGTGACTTACTGGCTGTAGCCTTGCCACTCTGAGGCCATCCACTTCTCCACTTCCTCATAGAATTAGTAATTTCTTTCCTTGCAGCGACCAAGTATCTGACCAAAGCAACTCAAGGAGGGGTTCACTTTGACTGACAGCTGGAGGATCCAGTGCTCATGACAGGGGGCTCGTGCAGTCAGTAGTGTGAGCTGCTTGTATTGCACCTGAGGTCAGGAAGCAGAGAGCGATGGATGGTGCTGCTCAGCACACTCTCTCCTTTATTCTGCCCAGGACTCCATGGACCATAAAATGGAGGTGCTCACGTGCAGGGTGGGTCTTCCCTATTTACTTAAACCTGCCTGAAACCATCTTAATAGCCACACCCAGAGGTATGTTTCCACGGTGATTCTCAGTCTACTCAAGTTGATAGTGAAAGCAAGTCATCACACTTGTCCTTGGCTCTATTTCAGGGCCATCCGGATTTTTGGCCTTTCCTTGGGCTGTAGATGTAACCAGCTGTCTTATTAAATAAGAAACACAGAGCCAATGTAAAGATAAAAGCCCAAGAGGTCAGAGCTAAGAGCCTTACCCGCCTGCTGCAGCTTGCCTCTTCAGCCAAGAGACCTCTCTGAAAAAAAGCTACTTCCTGTGTGTTTGTCTTTATAAAGAATTCCTTTTCTGCCTTCTCATTGGTTGTAGACCCAACCACATGACCATCTCGTCACTGCCTGTCTGTAGGTCACTCCAGGTCTTCTATGGTTGGTATTGAGATTAAAGGCATATGTCTCCAATGCTGGCTGTATCCTTGAACACACAGAGATCTACCTAGTTCTGCCTACCAGGTGCTGGGATTAAAGGTGTGCACCACCACCACCCTGGCTTTTGCTATGGCTTCCTAATAGCTCTGACCCCTAGGCAACTTTATTTATTAACATACAAATAAAATCACATTTCAGTACAAATAAAATACCACTATATTTCCCCTTTTCTATTTTAATAAAAAGAAAAAAAAGGAAAG
>CABHPP010139756.1:45708-56720 GCA_902168425.1 Peromyscus attwateri | reverse complement strand
AAAAAAAAAAAAAAACCAAAGCATTTTCATTCGCCTTTTTGAATTTTTTATTTATTTTGTGTTGCTGGAGAGCTTCTCTCCAGGTCCCACAACCCACATATAAAATAATCACTCAGACGCTTATATTACTATAAACTGTATGGCCGTGGCAGGCTTCTTGTTATCTACTTCTTCTATCTTAAATTAATCCATTTCCATAAATCTATACCTTGCCACGTGGCTCGTGGCTTACTGGGATCTTCACATGCTGCTTGTCATGGCGGTGGCTGGCAGAGTCTCTCTGCCTCAGCCTTCCACTTCCCAGAATTCTCTTCTCTGTTAGTCCCGCTTATACTTCCTGCCTGGCCACTGGCCACTCAGTGTTTTATTTATTGACCAATCAGAGCAATTTGACATACAGACCATCCCACAGCAATTTTGTGTGTATGTGTATGTATCTGGGTGTATGTGTCTACACCACCCATGTGCAAGAGCCTTCCAAAGTTAGAAGAGGGCATCAGATTCCCTGGAACCAGAGCTGCAGATGGTTGTGAGCTGCCATTTGGGTGGTAGGAATGCAGCCCTGATCCTCTGCAAAAGCATTAAGTGCTCTGAACGGCTGAGCCGTCTCTCTGGTGCCAGCATTTCCACTTTCCACTTAGTGAATCGGATCCTTATGTATGGCCAGCAATTAGTTTAAATGACGAACTGGTGAGGAAGGATGGAAGGGGGTAAAGTCACTGATAAGTTGTATTTGTGTGTGTGCATGTAAGATATTTGGGTTAATAAGTTGTGTTTGCGTGTGTGCATGTAAGATATTTGGGTTAATAAGTTGTGTTTGTTTGTGTGCATGTAAGATATTTGGGTTAATACTTACTGAAGACTTCAAAGCCACAAACATTCACCCCTCCATTTATTCATGTATTCAGTGTGTAGTATTTATTGAATACCAAGCAACGTTGAACGAAACAGAAAATACCTTTGTTCTCATGGAGCTTTTTAATGAGAAAAGGAAGATAGACAATGAACTAAAAGTTAGCCAAAGATAAATTCCTTAACAGAGATTTATATTTAATGAGCAAGACAGAGGAACTATCTGATTATAGAAGAGTACTGAGCGTACTTAGGATTTTGTGGCTGGTAATAGATATAAAAAAAATCACACCAGTTGTCGGCTAGCTTAGCTCACACATTATATATAATTCATGATCTTGCTCCTAAGACTCAAAGAGCTTACAACTGAACTTTTAAATTATTCCTAAAAGTCATGCAGACAAAGAGGGAAGGAAGAATCATCAGGACATTCAGATATTTTTCTATCTTCTAAGTGACAGCTATGTTGTCTTTAAGGTAACAATCAGTGTGAAGAAAGTTCAGAATTCTTAGGGTTTGAAGTTCATACTATGTGTTCTTTCCTATTTGGTAAAGAACCAATGTAGTCACTGGTATGTTTTTGTAATGTCCAATCTACTTTGCTCATTCCAAAAAAATGCGCTGTGATCATATGGAAATAGGAAAACTGGCTTTAAAATTGTTTTTCAAAATTAAACAGCCATAGTAAGAAAGATCCTTACATGCACACACACAAATACAACTTATCAGTGACTTTCACCCCCTGCCATCCTTCCTCACCAGTTCGTCATTTAAACTAATTGCTGGCCATACATGAGGATCCGTTTCACTAAGTGGAAAGTGGCTGAGATAGGGCACGTGTTTAGCCAAAGTATATGTAGCCCTAAGTTCAGCCCCTAGCGTGTACACACACACACACACACACACACACACACACACACACACACAGGGTCTGGTGCAAGCACTGAAGACCTGGAAAGCCAGCAATGCGATTCAGTCCCAGGCCAAAGCCCTGAGGAGTACTGAGGTGTCGGGCCTGCCGACCTGGCCAGCAACACCTGAACAGGGAAGTGAGAATTAAAAGAGATTGACAGACAAGACAGAGACGTGGGGTAGAATCGGGGTGGGGGCTCAGCAAATACTGCAGCACCCCCAAATTTTTTTCTCACAGCCTTTTTATACCCAAAGCCAGAGGGGCAAAAGACCTCCTTACCATGGTTCAAGGAACAAACAAGTGTAAACACCTCCTTATTCTCAAAACATCCATTAATCACGTCTTTGGCCAATCATCCTGTTATTCGGCCTTCAGGAGCAAAAACAAGCTTGAACTCTCTGACCTTAAGTCGAGATGGAATCAAGCCACAAGCCGGAGTCACTGTGGGCTCCCACACGGAGGCTAACGATGATACTTTCAGTAGAGGACTGTGCAAGTTACGCTGTGTAAGTCCCTGACTCCAGAGGCCTGAGATCAGGGGACCAAGTGTCCAAGTGTGGAAAGGCAGACACTCTGAATCAAGTAGAGAGTAAACTCCCCTCCTCTGTCTTCTTCCTGGGGCCTAGGCTGGAGCAAGCCCATCTACGTTGGTCAAGGGAGATCTTCTTTTTTTTGGAGGGGGGGTGTTACTGATTCAAATACTTATCACTGCTGTAAACACTCTCACAGAAATAGTTTAACTACTATCTGGGTAACCCTTAACCTCGGAATACTGACAACTAAAGTTAACCATCCCAGCACCTTTTATAATCTTTCCTATTTTAACTTGTATCACTACAAATGAGGTTTTCCAAATTAAAAAAAATCCTTAACCTCATACATTTCTCTTTCCTATTGTACTGAATGAACATTTGCTTAAATGTTTAATGAATTTGGTTTCGGGGGTGGCACTTGGGTGATTTTGGAGTAAGAGATGAATGGGGGTGTCTGTGTAGCAACAGCAACAAGCTATGACTGAAGAAACCACCCCAGCTCTCCATGTTCTCACAAATCTCAAGACTCCATTATACCCACTACACAGAAGCCATTGCACATCGTTTCAGGAATCAGTATTCGATCACTCTAAGTTGCATGGTTCCTGGTCTGCTATTGTTCTCTAGTTTTTTAAATCAGTGTTTCTCATATTTCTCATTTTACTAGCAATGTGATGCTTTATATTGGCACACTATGTTGTGGTCCACCTGTTTCACTGATGTTGTGCATGTGTGTGTCCCCCTAGCTGTTGGTTATGTTAATTTCATTGCTGAAGAGAGACAGGCAGACCCTTGGGCTCGCTGGATGGTCAGCCTAGTGTTTGTGAGTTCCAGGCCAACGAGAGACCCTGTCTCAGAAAACCAGAGTAGACAGCTGAGGAGAACTCACACTCAAGGTTGTCCTCTGGTTTTCATGCTTTTGAGGTAAGCACTTTGGTGACTCAGGTATCTTCCAGTCATCCTTCTTACTTTCTGGATTCTGAACTATAAATCATTCTGTAGTTTATGTTACACATTCCAGAGTAAAATGAGGTAACATGTAACATATGGCCAAGTATGCAAGTCCTGGCAGGCTGGCCTGTTTCTCAGGCCCTAGACAGGTTACTTAATGTCCTTGGGGCAAGGTTTCCTCACTTAAAAGCACAGTGATAGTAATGGTGCCCATCTTGTGCAATTATGAATCTTAAATATGTACATGTCAGCCCTCAGATCTATGCTCAACACATTGTAAGCACTCAGCCATGCCAGCTATTGTTAAAGTTTTTAGCATACCATTTATTGCCTCTTAAAACTCAATAAATGCTCGTTTCCTACTTTTCACACACCAAAGTGGATGTTTTCCTCAGACAACATGTTTGACTCTTTCTTTTAATTATGGAAGAATAAACTCAAGTTGTAAATAATTTCAAAGGTCTAGTTTGATTTACACCATGTATGTCCAGAATGTTCCATATAAAGAATGGCAGCCTACCGAATCAGGAAACACTTGTGGGAGTCTCCTCCTCCTGAGTAAACTGTTCACACAGATGAAGGGTTTGACCAGGTCCTCTGGAAGAGCAGCCAATGCTCTTAACTACTGAGCATCCCTCCAGCCATGATCTGATCGGTTCAACTATTTGTCACCAAGACATGTTTTCCCAGGGCCTGCAAGGTGACTCTCTAGGGAAAGACGTTTGCTATGCAACCTGGTGTCCTGAATTCGGTCTCCAGAACACACGTAAAGGTGCCAGGAGAAAACCAACCTCACAAAGTTGCCCTCTGACCTCCACACATGAGCTATGGCACCTTCACACACACACACACACACACACACACACACACACACACACACACACACACACCCCACACACACACTACACACACTACACACACACCACACACCACACACACACATACTACACACACCACATACTACACACACACTACACACACATACATACTACACACACCACACACACACATACTACACATACCACACACTACACACACACCACATACTACACACACCATACACACACACTGCATATACCACACACATACACACACACACATACTACACACACCAATTTTTTAGAAAATAGGCATGATAGTGCACTATTAACCCTAGCACTCAGGAAGCAGATGCAGAAGGATCTCTGTGAAGTCAGAGGCCATCCTAGTCTACACAGCAAGTTCCAGGCCAGAGGGGCCATATAATAAGACTCTGTACCCTTCTAAATGTGTATCATTTCCTATGGTGATATTTTGTGTATGCTCTAGCAAATATAGCTTGCCTGGAGATCAGAGGACAGAGCCAGTCACTAGTTAGCCATAGAGGCCAGGCAGTGGTGGCACACACCTTTAATCCCAGCACTAGGGAAGTGGAGACAGGAAGTGATATGGCTGGGTAGAAAGAGGAATCTAAGACAGGGGGAGACAGGAGCTCAATCTCTTTCGATCTGAATCCGTAAGAGGTAAAAAGTCTGTCTGGTGATTGGCTGCTCTGCTTCTCTGATCTTTCAGCATTTACCCTGATATCTAGCGCTGGGTTTTTATTATTAAGATCAATTAGGATTCATTCATGTTACATCTGGCATCCATCTTTTGGGGCACAAATTCACGAAAAAACTGCTTCCCTGTGGCTTTGTATCCACCGGCTCAGGCCAGAGCCACGCACAGCCAGAGTCGCTACCCCACCAGCCAGAGCCGCACACAGCCAGAGTCACTACCCCACCAGCTGGATTTTCCTTTTCTTCCCCAAGCCCTTTGAGGGAGTCTGAGATTTTTTCCTGTTGTAGCCTCTGAGCAACAGACTCCACAGGCTTTTGGGCTCCAAAAGCCACAGGAGTTAGCCCCTTTTGCACATTCCCCCATGTAGACGGCTGGCTCTTTGGCTTCTTCCCTCTCCTGGTGAGTGTGGTTTCCCTGGAGCCCTCCTCAGGCTGCCACACTAGGAAGCTGCCTCACTTCATCATCATCTGAATCTTCATTGTCAGCAGATTTGGTGAGTTAATTGGGATTTCTTAAAGGGGAGAATTAGTTTAAAAAAAGAGAGAGAGAGAGAGTTTTTTCCCACATTAAAATATGGGAAACATTTTTATAATGGAGGGAGTTAGATCTCTTCTGAAAATACATCAGGCAGTATAAAAATGGAGCAATTTAATGAGAGGATAATTAATTTAGATGGGATTTACATAATGTCAATTATAAATATTATTTGATCATTTTGTTTTATCATTTAAAAAGTTGGTTAATATGAGTGCCAAGATAAAAGTTTTAGAAAAACTTGTTAAAGCAGATCATAGAGATATTCAGACCCAGACAGAGGAATTTAAAGGAGAACCAATCTCAGCATTGCATTATAAGGTAACAGAGGAACAGCCTAAGTCTTTCAAACAGCCAACCTTAGTTTATCCAGTAAACTTACAGGAACTACCAAATGATAGATATCCCCCAGACTGTATAAGGGCTGAATGGACTCTTGTGCAAATGTTAGATTTGAGGAGATTCAAGGAAGCAATGGTCTCATATGGCATTCATTCACCTTTTGTGAAGCAGATGTTAAACTTGTGGTCAACAACACCTGTGGAGCCTCCATGGGACTGGACTAGGCCCTCTGCATCAGTGAGGCAGTTGTGTTGCTTGATCTGCCTAAGAGGGCCCCTGGCAGTAGGATCAGGATCCACCCCTGGTGCATAAGCTGGCTTTTTGGAGCCCACTACCTATGGTAAGACACTTTGCATAGCCTTGATGCAGGGGGAGGGGCTTGGAACTGCCTCTCCCATGGGAGGCCTTACCTTCTTGTAGGTAGGAATGGGGATGGGTTGGGGGGAAGGCTGGAGGGGCAGGATCTGTGATTGGTATGTAAAATAAATAAAAAATTTCTTAATAAAAAAAACTCACAGTAAACTTGTAAGAGAATTATCCCTCAAGACTGGAGAGATTTGGTTATAGCAGTTTTGGAGGCTTGTGCTCAATTAAAATGGAGGACTTGGTGAAAAGATGAAGCTAAGACCATTGAACAATGAAGTAGGGATAGAGGTATGGAAATTTCCCAAGACCAACTTCTTGGAGGGGGAGATTATGCTAATGTACAAAGGCAATCTTTATATGATGACCACACCCTGGCTTTATGCTGCAAGGCAGCCTTGAATGCTTGGGACGGAATTGAAGACGTAGGAAAGAAAACTGAGTCATTTACTAAAGTCATGCAGGGCCCCAAAGAAACATTCACTGATTTCTTACAGAGATTGACTTCAACAGTAAGTAGAATTATACCAAATTCAGAAGATAAACAAATAATAATTGAATCTCTGGATTTTGAAAAATGCTAACGAACCATGCAAAAGGGTGATTAGGCCATTAAAGGCAAGATCAGCACCCTTGGAGGACTGGATCTGAGATACAATTAAAATTGAATCTCAAAACCATAATGATGCTTGGATGGGAGAAGTGATTTCCAGAGGTTAGAAGAAAAATCAAAATGTCAAATGTTTAAATTGCAGTAAACAAGGTCACCTAAAAAGGGATTGTAAATATGGTGTTCCTAGAAACAATGCTTTTTCTAAGAATAATCCAAACAGAACACCCCTCTCTTCTGGATTATGCAGAAGCTGTGGCAAAGGTGGACATTGGACTAATGAATGCAGATCAACAAGGGACAGTCAAGGTAACCTGTTGTCATCGGGAAATGCCTTGAGGGGCCTCTCACAGGCCCCCATGTCAAATTTGGTTCAGTCCTTTCTTGTCATCATGGAGGAAACTCCTTCCCAGAGCAATTAAAGAACCTAATGCCTATTGTAAAAAACAAAAAACAAACAAAAAAAACATACTGCTCTGGATGATAGAACAACTTAGAAGCTAAAACAAAAATTTCAGAGGAAACTGGAACAAGAGAGACCTCTAGATTAGAAGAGATCATAGTTCATCAACCAGTACGACCATTCAATCTAAACTAACTTATAAGACTAACAAATGTTTTTCATTTGATCAGATATAACTTGCCAAAAGGGAAACTCCCCAAAGTTAGGTTTGGGGAGGGTTTTGTTTTTGTCTTTTCAGGGAAATAAAAACATCTTGAAGAATTTAAAGACCTTTGGACAAATAAGCATCCAAAGAAGAAGGGAGAACTACCTAGAAAAAATTAGCAAGAAAAGGAATAATCTGACCTAATGTGATATCTGAAGTCATCAAAAAGATGATGGGGCTCCATAAGGACACCTCCATCAGGATGGTGACAACACCACTGAGCTGACAAACACCACCTAAAGACTGGCTTTGGACTACAAACTGCTCAGGACAATTTCAAGGTGGATAGCTAAGATGATCCAGCCTCACAGACCACTCTAGCCAGGACTTGAGACAAGCCCTACACTTTTCCATTTCGCAGAGACTGGACAACAAATAATGCAGCTACCTCTCCCAGGACTTGACAATTAACCTAAAATTTTCTTTTTAGGATCCACTAAAGATGCCATTGCCCCCAGACAACAGGAAGTAAATTTAAGAACATGATGCCCACATTCCCAAGAGGGTAGTTTTCAGTCATTCAATGAGTTATGGATTTTTGTCATTGTTTAGGGTGGTTGGTTAAAAGTTTGCTACAGCATACACAAAATATCACCACATATCAATATCAGGGTTCCTGTTTTGAAAAAAGGGGATATATATATATATAGTAGGATAAAAGGGTAGATTATTGATTCAACTCTGAAAAAAGGAGAGAATATAGATATGATAAGATAAAAAGAAATCATTGAATCTACTTTTAAAAATCAACTACTAGTTTTAAATATTTTACATTGGATTAGACTTTTGTATATTGATACAAATTTGAGATTAATTTGTTAGAACATACTGTGCATACATTTCTACTATTGTTCAAGGTATTGTACCTATACAACTCATTTGAAAATGTAATGCAAATTTCTAGTCCTTGAAAGTTATTATTACAAACTAATTAAGAAATAAAGAAATGTGAGTTAGTAGCTAGTCATTATAATCAAACTTGCCATATTAGGTATGTTTTCAAGGTCAAACAGATATATTTTAGACAAGTCATCTTCAAACACTTCAGAGATCTATAGAATATGACACTTAAGATGTTTTAATATCATAGGTTCTTTTTTTATGACAATGAGACATGTCTGCTCCTGGTAGCACCAATCTACTTCAGAGATGATGATGGGCATCAAAGAAGACTCCATATGGAGTTTATTTTCTCTGCGTCAAAAAGTAGCCACTAGGCAAAAAATTGCCTTTGCCTTGACTGCTGACAGTATGCTGTCCAAATGGAAAATTTGGACACAAAAGAAAGTGACTGCCAAACTTTACCAAGACAAGGTGGGACAGCCCTTCAGAAAATCCTGCTTCACAGATAAGTCTATCAGATATGCTAGGCCTGTAGGCCAAAGATGGATGTCCCAACATTGTAGAGGAACCTTGGGTGACTGTCCAGGCAGCCAGATGTTTCTGTCATTTCTCACAATTTTTTGGAAGTCACTTGCTTGTACTTCCTGCTTACTCAGGTATTATTATTTCCTTCTCAGGTTTCTGATGGAGTTGAACACTAGATAGTTATAGTTTTCCTTGTTAACAAATTCAGTAAAGATACTCACTAAAGAGGTTTAAAAGTGTGTAAGTTTGAGAGACATCAAAAGATAGTTTTCAGTTGGTTATACAAGTTGGAATAGAAAGTAAATTAGGTACAACACTTTGGACTCACTAAAATAAGATAAATAACAGAGTATTTGCTCTGAATTTGTCAAATGTTAGTGGACTAGACATTATTGATATAATTATTGCAATTATTGCCTGTATATACTGTATATAGTTATTGTATATAGTTTTTCTTATATTAGTTATAACCTTTTTTATTTTAGACAAAAAGGGAAATGTGGTGATATTTTGTGTATGCTGTAGCAAATGAAGCTTGCCTGAAGATCTGAAGGCAAAGCCAGCCACTAGTTAACCACAGAGGACAGGCAGTGGTGGCTCACACCTTTGAATCTGGTCCTTGGGATCTCAGGCCTTTAATCCCAGCACTAGGGAGGTTGAGACAGGAAGTGTTATGTCTGGGAGGAGAAAGGAATATAAGGTAGGTAGAGAAAGGAGCTCAGTCTCTTTCTGGCTGAGGATTCGGTAGGGGTAAGAAGTCTCTAATGGCTGACTGCTCTGCTTCTCTGATCTTTCAGCATTTACCCCAATATCTGGCTTTGGGTTTTCATTATTAAGACCAGTTAGGATTCGTGCTACAATTTCCTTAATCATTTTTGGATGCTAGGACAGGGTCAGAGCTACAGCACTGTGGTGAATTTATTCCCTGGTAGGCTGGAGAAATAGCTCAGCATTTAGGAGTACTAGCTGCTCTTACAGAAACCTGAGTTTGATTTCCATTCCACACATGGTAGCTCACAACCATCAATAACTCCAGTTCCAGGTTATCTGACACCCTCTTCTGGCCTTCACAGACACCAAGAACACACGTGGTGCATAGACATACATTCAGGCAAAACACCCAGACACATAAAATAAACAACAAAAACCAAAATCAAGAAAATATGAAGACAAGGCCATACAATATGGAGACCACATTCTTCTTAAAATCAGCTTTGTATATGTTTGCATGTACACAGTGTTTGTACATGAATGTGGAGACATGCATGCCATGGTGTGCATATGATGGTCAGAGAACAAGCTCAGATAGCAGTCCTTGCCTTCCACCTTGGAGGCAGGGTCCCTTGTTGTTTTCTCCATGAGTACACCAGGTTGGCTGGCCCATGAACTTCCAAGGGTTCTTCTGTCTTTGCTTCCCTTTTCCTTAGAGGAGCCCTGGGATCATAGATACAAACAGCCAGCTATACATGGGTTTCTGGGATTCAAACCCAGGTCTCCAGGCTTGCACAGTGAGCATTTTTACCCGACAAGCTCTCCAAGCTCCTCAGACCATCTGTCTCCTTAAGGACTCAGGCAGAAGGGCTCTGCCAAAAGCTTTGAAAATCAGATTGGAGAAATGGTATTTGCTATAAATTTCCCCAAGCATTATACGTACGTATTGCTGCACCAGAGTTACAGACAGGCCCACCACATCATATTTAGAATTTTTATGTTAAAATGAGTATGAGTTTTATGTACCTTCAATTAATATGATTAGGCATGGATTGAACCCATTATTACCAAAATATTCAGTAATAAGATATTTCTCAGGAATTCACTTCCATAGTTTCAATACGACACTTGCAAATGTCTAGCAGGACTGCTAAAAATAAACAGAGCAAGAGTTCGGGCCGGGCGGTGGTGGCGCACATCTTTAAACCCAGCACTCAGGAGGCAGAGCCAGGAGGATCTCTGTGAGTTCGAGGCCAGCCTGGTCTACAGAGCGAGATCCAGGACAGGCACCAAAACTACGTGGAGAAACCCTGTCTAAAAAAACCAAAAAAAAAAAAAAAAAAAAAAGGAAAAAGAAAAAAAAAGAGTTCTGGTTAGGGGTGGCCCTAGGAGCTGCTGAGGTCTCTCCTAGTTTATGACAAAGTCTCCATCAGCCCGACTTTTATCCTGCCCATATCCCTTACCTGCCAAGGGCCTCTTGTAATATCTGTGATTCTGCCTAAAGACTTCCTCAACTGTGCAGTCAGACAGAATTGAGGACAGGCTAGGCACGCTGGGGACTAACAACTTGCAGGGGCAAGAGGGATGGGGGCAGGCACCCTCACTCCTCACGTGGGGGATGGGGGCAG
>CABHPP010139756.1:31193-45698 GCA_902168425.1 Peromyscus attwateri | reverse complement strand
GGGATGGGGGCAGGCACCCTCACTCCTCACGTGGGGGATGGGGGCAGGCACTGAACACTGTGCCAGAGGCTTCTAGAGCTGTTGCTCCCCACTTGACAGCAGCAAGAAGATGTTCATGGACACTTCATGTTGACTTCTGTGGGTCACATCTGGATAAACTGTTTATGCTAAAAATCTGCTCTTTGGTGTCTGTTTATGCCTACGATAAAGTTTCATTCCCAGCCCCTAGGCCCTTTTACCTCAGTATTTGGTGCCCAGAGAAATGTGAGAGGTTTGGAGATGGGCAGACCTTTGAGAACTGATCACCCCCAACACCTAGGATTTTGGCCCTTGAAACCACTGGCACATGCGTCTCCTGTGTCCCCTGCACTGACACATGGGAAGGGCTCCCAAAGCACAGAGTTGTGCTATTCGCCTTCTTTGGTCCTGCTCAAGTCTTCATTTCAAAAATATCAACTTTGTTTCTGGTTTAGTTTCTTTTATGTTTTTGACTTCCATCTCTCTCCTTTTAGAGCTATCCATGGAAGGACTGACAGGCAATTTAATCCATACTGGGACTGAAATTCTACAGTTGGTGATAAAATGTAAATCCATATATATTGACTTAAGAATTATGACGGAGACAAAGAGGGAGAGATAGCTCAATGGTTAAGAGCACTTGTTGCTCTTGCAGAGGACCCAGGTTTGGTTCCCAGCACCCACATGCTGGCTCACAACAATCTGTAACTCCAGTTCTAGGGGACCTGATGCTCTCTTCTGATCTCTGAGAGCACTGGGCAAGCACATGATGTACAGACCTATGTGCAGGAAAAACACTCACATACACACAATAAAATAAAGTCTTTAAAAATTAAAATTAACGACTAAGAGAACTTTATGGCTAGGGAGTTTAGACTTGCTGTGAGCCACAGAAATATGAAGTAGGAATTCAGCTGACAATGGCAAAAGCTAATACCCGGAAGAGTCAATAATTCTTCCAGAGGATAAAGCCAAAGCTCAAGGAGTCTTGGTGTTGGCTTTTGAATGTATTGGCCGTTTCCTGCAGTGAATTTCCTATGTGCTGTTGTAGCTTTCCCATTTGATTCTTTCCCCAAGATCTTCTAACCGTGTGGCTGATCATTCATTTGGGCACAACTTCCCCTATACAGTTGGAGTATTTTAGATAACATCCCCCAACTGTGTGCCTTTCTGTAACTATCTCCATTAGCAAGTATCTGGCCAGGGCCATCTCTGGACACAAAGCATTTTATCTAAGATACTTCTCAAACATCCAAGGACAGACTGCAGATAGATAAGCATTCCGACCACCTGCTAGTCTCCTGAAATAACGTCAATATCCATACTGAGACAACCACCAAGCCTAGGTGGATGTTAGGTACAAAGCTTTGTTTTTTGTGCAAATTAAGCTTAAACCCTCCTCCTCTATCAATCACTCCCCTTTTGGGTTGTAAAAGAAAGCCTGACGGTCACTGCCTGAGGAAAACTCTTATCTGCCTTTATGACCCTGAGAGAATTCAAGCCTGGTGACCTTGCTTTGGCCAGAGAATTGCTGCTTTGTATGGGTCTATAATGAAAGCCTCAGAGACTTGAGAACTAAGATAGAGCTAAGAGAGAAGAGCAGAAAAATAGAGAGAGAACCAGGCAAGAAAGGAGCTAAGTATGAGAACAGAAAATGAAGCTGTGTAGAGAGAGAACTGACTCAGAAGAATAAAGTGAAGGAACTAAAGAGTTTCATGTATGTAGATTCATTCGACATCCCTCAGATGAATTTTCATCACTGGTAGCATCTCTTCTGGAACTCTGGGAAAAGATTATAAAGGGCTAGACCCCTATAGTCTTTGTTACAGACTGATGTTTTGGAGAAAGAGAGTAGGGATAAGACCTGGTGATCAAAGAACCTCACAGGGAATGCTGGGTCCCTTGACCCAGTCCTGTCTCCTATTTTGCAGAAAAGCGAACAGACGCAGGAAGTAAAGCAGCTGGTTCAGGGTCTCACAGCTTGGAGAGGTGAGCAGCCCTCCTTATCTCTCAGGTACCTCCTGCTCTGCCAGAGGCTGCTCAGCTCCCTTCTGGTGCAGGGCCAGCCCCATCACAGCTTTCATCCTTTGTTAACTTTGGAATTTGCCTTGACCATTCGGCCTGTATGAGAACAAATAGAACATTCTATTAAGTGCCCTCCACACAGCACAGCAGCAGCTATCCCAAGAATGCTTTGTATATGGGGTGAAAATATTGTTTGTTCTGTTTTAATTCTTAGGGGAAAAAAATCTAGTTGCATGATTTTTTTTTCCCTTCAGAATTAACCACGAGTACCATATTCTTTGTCCTTCTTTGGAAAAGCAGAAAACAAAGTAGCCATTTAGGTCCCCTTTTTAGACCTAGGGACCAACGGCATTGCTCATTCCTCCCACTGAAGGCCACAGATACTGGTCTCCTGGAGAGTGCTGGCTGCCCAGGGTGGCAGAAAGCTGCCGAGTAAGCTTGTCCTCAACCCAAACCCGATTCCAAAGGACAATTCTTCTGATTGTTCTTGAGTCTTGTCATATCAAATGTGCTCAACAAGAGCTTCCAATTTCTGTTTGGGGAATAAAAATAAAAAAGACCAACACATTCCTCTTATGTCTGTGCAAATGAAACAGAGGCAAGAAGCTGGGGAACACCAGAAAGAGCCCTTTGATATGTAACTCAGCTGATTTCCCACTGAAGTCCTGAGACATGAATGAATATAACACACAGTTGTTCCTCTGTCTCCTGGGGAGGTTGGCTCCAGGCCAGACCCTCAAGTCTCTTATATAAAAGGCACAGCATTTGCATATAACCTATGGGCATCCTCCTACATAAACAATCTCTAAATTAATTCTGATACCTAATACCATGTAAATATAGTAACTAACAGTTATACTGTATCTTAGGGAATAAAGACAAGAAAAACATCTATTCATGTTCAGAAGAAACGGAGTTCTGCTGACCATTTTTGACTCATGGTTGGTTGGATCTACAGTTATGGAAACTACAGATGCAGCGAGCTTGCTCCTAGATGGAGCTGTTAGGGTTCCTGTGACAGCCTTGATGCGTAGGCCCAACCACCCATCCTCAATAGGTCAACAAAACTGACAGAAGTGAAAGCAGAGAGTTGTCCCAGCAGTGGGTGTGAGAGACCGTGCTGGTGGCCCCTTCCAGGATCCTGAGATCCAGAGAAGCTGGGGTCCGAGTGGCTCCCCCAGAGTTACTGATCTATGAAATGGCAGAGAATGGAAGAAATCCTGACCAACAAATGTAGCAGTGAGTAAGGGACAGCACAGTGCAAGTTTCACAGGGCCTTCTTCAGTACATAAAAGAAGAGAAGGGATGGAGAAAACGGATATTGTCCTGTGGAGACAACTACTCATTACCTTGCAGTATTTTTCTCTGGAAACTCTTGTAGTTTTGAAGGAACGGACTTCAAACTTGTGGCATTGTCAAAACATTTGTGATGTTGTTTTCACTACTTCTTGCTGTGCTTACAGCTACGTACAATCTGGAAGGAGCACACCAACAGGATGTGCAGTGGTTAGAGAAGCAGTTTCTTTCCGATGGCTCCTGGATAGGCTTGGGGGTTTTGTCCTCTATGGGCTCACATACCTCCTTGCTTTACCTGGGCCCACACACAGCTTCAGTTACAGTAGCTAATTATGAATGCAATGTTGTAGAATATTAATTTAAGATGTGTTACATTTGTTTAGGCTGTGGGACATTTGTTTAATGATGCAAAGATGTGTTACATTCTTTTATGTTGCATTCGTTTAACTCTGTGAAGCTGTTACTTTGCCTGTCTAAAACACCTGATTGGTCTAATAAAGAGCTGAACCATCAATAGCAAGGCGGGAGAGGGATAGGCGGGGCTGTCAGGCAGAGAGAATAAGTAGGAGGAGAAATTTCATAAGAGAGTTCAAGGAATGAGAAAAGGAGGAGAAAAGGAGGCCATCAGGAGCCAGCCACCCAGCTACACAGCAAGCCACAGAGTAAGAAGTATAGAAAGGTATACAGAAATAGAGAAAGATCAAAGCCCAGAGGCAAACGGTAGACAGGATAAGTTAAAATCTGGCAATAAACAAGCCAAGCTAAGGCCAGGCATTCATAAGAAAGAATAAGCCTCTGTGTGGTTTATTTGGAGCTAGACAGCGGCCCCCAAAGAGCAAAGAGCCAGAGAGTAAAAACAACCAACAACAGTGCAATGCAGTTAATTTCCCTGAGCCACCTTATCCTGACCAGATTATTTATCCAGATGAGAGTGCCCTGAGGAGTCGTTTCTTTGCGGAATACCATCTCAAATTAGAATTGAGGCCTGCACGTGGCCAGGGCAGCTCACCTCTCAGGTGCTGAACCAGATGATGAAGAATATCAAGAATTTGATGAAATGCTGAAACATGCAGAGAGGTCACAAGATGTTGCATCAGGGGCTAAACTGGCAGTTTAAAAACCTGACACAGAAAGCTGGTCTGTTTTTAATTTGGGCCTGTGTTTCTATTCCAAACCCCGTTTGACCAGGCTGGAAGCATGTGGGCCCTCCCTTGCACCTTTTTGGACCTTCTTTGGTGCAACCCTGATTGCAAACGCAATCATTAAACTACGTATCCAGAAAATCTTTGTCATAATATCTTTCTGAAAGCACGTCGTAGAGCAGATGGTGGCGTTCACTGCTGCTGTTCCCGCATAGCTCCGTCTCTGCAGAAGCCTTTTCAGCAATACCTGGGCACACAGCAGGGAGACATGTCCTGTAAGCTTGAGGGGCTGGTCGCTGTGATGGAGTGTTACCTCATCCTGGTTATCATTAATCCCATGGCACATAGTTACGCCAAATGAATCCAGCAGAACTTGAACTCAGAGGAGAAAACTAAATAAGCAGAGAAGGTTTTTATCTGCAGAAGTTAGCACGGACGGGTCCCTCCTTACACTGGGAGGGCTCAGACCAGGAGGGAAGGTCCAGCCTGTATTGATTTTTAAAACATTCTTCCTGAAAGCAGTTTAGTCTGCATTTTACATTGACATGCTTTCCTTTATGTGCTAATGTAAGGTCTCCACCCTCCGTTCAATACATGTTGTATTTCCTTAGGGTGGGTGTGATATTCTACTGTACATTCAACAAAAATTGGCCTTCTGTTACTTTCAAAGGGCCCACATGGTACGATTTGAGAACTCCTGCCACACAAAACATTCTGAAGTATGTTAAATATGTCAGGCTTCTTAGGCTTGTCACAAATGATTTTTTTTTTAAGTCATCAAGTGTCTATAAGTTATATATATTGGAGAGTGATCTTGCATGTCTATCATGGAACAATTTTATATGTCTTCCTTTCCCACCCTCAAAAAGATCACTTTATGATACATTGCACACCCTCTGGGGAAAATGATCGTTAAATTCTGAGACAGTATAAAGAAAGTCTGGTCGGTGCCCCCCCCATCCCCCCCATGAGCACACCATTTTTTATTCTGTATATTTAGAATGAAGTCATGAGAAACTTTTAAAAGACATCTTTGATCATGGGGGTGGGAGTGAAAAGCAGTTGTTCAATATGTCCACCCTGAAAAGAGAGGCAGATCAGTGGATCCTCTCCTGACCGAAGTCCAGCTTTGGAATGCAGAGAAGAGATCTGGGTCTAAACAGAAGGCAAGAGGTGTGCATAACTCCATCCCACCAAAGTGCGGCCCTGTCAGCGCGGCACTGACCTCCACCCATCACTGCCTGGGCTCCCAGCTCTCCTGAAAGGTGGCCTGACAGGTTGTCAGAACTGTGGGAAATCTCTTTTGGGAGACAAGGTCGCCCTCTGACTGGCACCAGCTTCAGCCCTTCCTTCTCCCAGATGAGACTGCTGGGAAAATTCCACTTCCTTGGAGTGTATCGTGATCTCAGTGGCTGATAGCTGAGGGAGAGGCATGACGATTTCTTGAGAATAGCGTTCATTCTGCCCGGATGGTTATGCACTTACTGTATTTACTTGTGTCTGGATTGCAAGATTTTATTTTCGGTACTTTCTATGGGCTATGAGATGGATATTCTGAGAATGAATGTGCTTTTATCAACCTCCAGTAATAGTGACTCAGGCATAGTTGTAGATCCATTAAAATACAACTTTCTCTGCCCACACCATGCTTCGTTTTTTAAAGTGGGGCATCATTGTTCGCTTTAGAACAATGCAGTTCACCACAGAGTCATTTAATTAAAAGCTAATTTCCTGTAGTGTAAAATTTCAGGCAATTCAATATCAGTTGAGCAATACACTGACCGTAATGTTATTTCTACTCTCATTTTCTGCATTGATTTACGTTTGACTTGAATCTAATTGGGCATGTCTCACTGCAGAAAACATCCCTCCCCTGCAGAGAACTGGGTGTGTGCTGCTGTTGGGTATGGATGTGGGAAGGCCAGCCTGAGAATACCTTGAATCTAACACGTGTGTTTCCCAACTAAGACGTGAGTGCAACCTCCAATCCATCCACCCTCCCTAAGTCCACCTCTGTGCTGATTCCTGCTTCTCCTACAAGAGAGTTAAAACAGATAAAAATCAGAGACTCTAGAAAAGTCAGCGCTCCGAAGAGAAGACATTAGAGTAAATGGGAGCAACTCTAACAGGCTGCACCCAGGAGCAAAGAGCGGCCAGGGATGGGCGCTTCCTGGAAAAGCATCCTCATGAGAGCAAACAAATTGACAAATAAAAGCTGAAGTGGTGGGGTCCTCTAGGAAAATAATACAATCTCTTTCTCGTCTTAATACTGTCAATTCAGCCCAGTTTACTTCCCTCCTTACAGACCAGCCGCATCAAGATGGACTTCCATTTGCTAGGAAAGGAAAGGAGACAACTCAGGAGCATGGTGCACTTCAGGAAGAGTGCTGTATGGGGAGATTATGTGTGTAAAGAGTGAGGACACAGGATGACACTCCAGTAGAAGAAACAGGAAAGTATTTAGAGCAGGCAAGGTAAGATGGGGCGCACCTGTAATCCCAGAACTCAGAGGTAGAGGAGGGGATAGCCTGGTCTACACAGTGAGTTTCAAGCCAGTGTGGACTGGCTTGTCAAGAGGTGGAGGGGAAGAAGAGAAGGGGGAAGAGAAGAAGGAAAGAAGGGAAGAAGAGGAGCAGGGAGGGAGGGAGGGAGGGAGGAAGAAGAAAACCATATGCCCAAGCACACATCACTAATCTCTAAGTGTGTCCTTAGAAAGATGTTAGTATTCTGTTCTTGGTCCTTCTCCTCATCTCCTTCACATCCTACTGATCCCACGCTCCTAGGAACAGGAATTGAAGCCAGTATGAGCAGCATGAGGATTTTAGCAACATGAATCATTAAACAGGCTTCTCTGGGAGTAACTAGAAAATCCACTGCCATAATAATTAAAAACCACAATAATATTACTAATGGTTAACAATAATTACTATCATTATTCTCATCCTTCATCTCCTCCTCCCTCATCAAAGCTTCTTTGGGTAATCTTGTAGCAAATTCTAAATCGTGGTATACTCTTGCTCCTAGGCTAGACCATAAGAGAACCCCGGGAACCAGGCAAATTGGCAGGGCTTATGAGCACAGGAAGACATGTTGAGCCATGTGCCTCAGGGTCAGCCAAAAGGATGAACAGGCTAAATTCTGGTCTGCTTTCCAGACTGAACACCTTGGCTCAAGCCTGCATCAGTGAGGAAGACCGGATGTATTCGCTCATGTCCACACAAGCTACAAGCTGACTGGGCCATGGGCCTAAGATAGGTATATTTTTTACTCCAGAGGCAGATTCCTAGGATCAGGAATAGTATGCACAAGCTGACACTGAGTCCTGTTGGACAGTTCCAGAACCATAATTTGGAGGTGTTACAGCTAAGCTGAGGCCCAGCATTTGAGGAGATGTTGACGAAACATGTAATCAAGCACTCAGGTGGAGGGCTTTGGCAAGGGGCTTCTGGATTAGACCACTGTTGGGCAACTTTCATTGTAAACCCTCGCCACTGAAATCTCCCAGCAGTCTTAACCTGGTGTCTTTGTAGAAATCCAATGCGATTGCTCCTGGCTTCTGGCTCCTGCCCATTTAAAAGAACTCTTTGATTTCCACCTCACTTCTTTATACAGCTCTTTAATTCTCTTATCTTTAAGAACTAAGGTAAAATATGGCACTTTGATAAGTAATCAGATTTTCTGATTCTTGATTTGACCTAGGAACATCCTTAAGCAAAACTTGTTAGAAGGTGAGTTAAGTGTGGTTTATTAGTCGGGGCCTGTGAAGACTGTTCTAGCTGTGAATATCCAGAGAGACAAATAGGCTTCTAAAAAACAAAACAAACAAACAAACACAAACAAACGGAACCAAAGCAGCATCTGGTGATCTTCCTTTGGTCTTTCTTCAGCACTCCGGCTTTCGATGGCTAGCAGAGCAGAGCCTGTGGTGGACAGTCTGTGGTCAGCGGGGACAATCAGTCCACCCTGCAGGTGACAGCAAGGAGGGGAGTCTTAGTATTTATTCTATAACCTAGTGCTTCTCGCCCTGCCTGCCGAGTGCTGACCCTTTCATGCAGCTCCTTGTGCTGGGCTGACCCCAACCATAAACGGTTTTTGTTGCTACTTCATAACTGTAATTTTGCTACTGTCATGGATCATAAATATCTGTGTTTTCTGGTGGTCTTAGGTGACCCCTGTGAAAAGGTTGTTCAACCCCCAAAGGGGTGGAGACCCACAGGTCTAACCTATAAATTTTTATATTCAAAGATTTTCCAGTTTAAAGTATCTGGATCTATGCTTCACATGACTTTCATGATAAAAGGACATGTAAACGAACTCGTAGGACGGCAGTAGTTGGCACATAGACGTCCTCAAGTAGAAGGATGGACACTCTGCTATGTCACATGGGCATCTGCCTGTTCGTCAGCACGTCTTGAAGTCTGGTGGCTGCATGTGAGTGTTTAGTAGTTTGACTGCCTTAGTTTATCTACACACTGTTCTTCTCAGTGGTTCAACAAAATGAAAGTCCCTTGTCTTCTCATACCAAATGTCCGGCATGTGCTGAGTCGGGAGACTCAGCAGGTGACTCTGCAAGCTTCTGTTGCGGCCACTTGTGCTTCCTTGTCACTGGCCAGAGCAGATCATATCCCCACTCCTAACTGTAAAGGGGATGAAGAAGTAGTCTCTCACCACATAGCCAGAAGAAAGCCCTAACGACTGCCACTCACGGTCCCTCCCTCGAGGGAGATAGGAAATCTCAAGTGAGACCAGGAGAAATGGCTTCTATGTCCAGCAACCACCATCACAGCTTGGATACTTTAATTCCAGAGGGAGGTCGTGCGTGTGCGTGTGCGTGCGTGTGTGTGTGTGTGTGTGTGTGTGTGTGTGTGTTTGTGTGTATGTGTGTTTGTGTGTGTGTGTGTGTTTGTGTGTGTGTGTGTGTTTGTGTGTGTGTGTGTGTGTGTGTGTGTGTGTGTGTGTGATACAAGAAGACTTGCCTGCTCCATATAGGTCACTAGATTTTTCACTTCTAAAATTATGTTTTCCCTAAAACCCAGAAACCACTGCTGAGAAATAACCTGAGAGAGTGTAGTCTCCATGGTTTTGCCTATAGGTTCTGGACACTGATTGTCTGAAGAAGCTGTGTTTCCCAGGGCCATCATTTCTTTCCACGTTTGAGTCATATGGTCAAAGATTCCAGGAAGATGGTTGCCATTCCACTCAACCTGACTCCTTTTCCAACACAGAACAGATAGGATAAGAATGGACAGCTGACCAAGGCTGGGCCAAGGCCTCTCCCTTAGGGATTTGAGGTTTGGAACAGAAGTTTGCACTGAATCCCTCGGTGCACACTACCTTCTGTTTGACTTCCTACATTCTCCAGGTTCCCCCACAATTAGATCAGAGATGGATAACTAAGTTCTAGCCAATGGGAAAGAGGCAATGCAGGCCACATCTAGGCTCAGATGCTGGAAACATCTCTATCTTTCCCCTGTCTGTTTCTCCACCACAGCCACTTTGGAGGCCACATATTCTAGACACATAATTGTAGAAGAGAGAAGTGGGCTGTGGAGTGACATGAATGAGGAAAACACTCCTCATTTTTGGATTCGTTTCTCACTTCAGCATTGCTTAGACAAGTGATTCTCAACCTGTGGGTCATGACCCCTTTGGAGGTTGAACAGCCTTTCCACAGGGGTCACCTAAGACCATTGGAAAACATTGATGTTTGCATAACACTTCATAACAGTGGCATAATTGCAGTTATGCAGTAGCAACGAAAATAATATTGTGATGGGGGGCATTAACACAGTTCCACGACATCAGGAATTGTGTTAATGGGTCGCAGCACTAAGAAGGTTGAGAACCACTGACCTAGACTGTCTTGACTAATGTAAGATGAGCACAGAAGTGTCTGTGTCCAACCAAGAAACAATAACTACTTTCTGGGCTGGCAGGATGGCTCAGCGGGTAGGGCAGCAGGTAACACTTGTCACCAAGGCTTGCGTTTGATCCTTGGGACCTATATGAAAGGAAGAGAGAACTGACTGCTGTAAGTTGTCCAGCATACACACACACACACACACACACACACACACACACACACACAAAATAAATAAATAAACGTAAGTTTTTTTTAGAGAAGAAAGGAAACCCGCTTTTCAGAAAGTACAAGAAAATGAAGCACACACCCAGAGTGCAGCAGATCTGCAGCAGAGTCCCTATGTCTTTCTACTGATTCTTGGTTTCCCCACCCATTTATTTAAAGGGCAAACTACATTTTTTCCTCTATGACGCCCCCTATATCCTTATTACAGGAAACTTCTTGTTTTTATTAAGTTTATGCTTAAGAGTGTCTGTCCTTTATCTGGTGATGCAGGAGTTCACTTACGCTTTCGTCATTATATCATGACCTAGGAGATGAGGGTTTGGCCCTGATTTCTAGTCCCTTCATGCCCTTTATTCTGCCCGAGAACGTTAAGTTCGTCACACAACCTCGTCCAGATGAGATCCCACAGTGTAGCTCTCGAGACGAGATTCCAGAGTTATTGATCTTCTCCATTGGTCCGAATTTGAAGCACAGGCAGGTAATCTCTTCAGTTTACTGGGAACAAACATCTAGCTGATAAATGGCTCCACTCCTGTGACTGTGGGGGGAGGGGGACTCTGGAGCTGTCAAGAAAGGGTCACTTGCTCAAGACTGACTTGGGAATCCATTGGCTGCTTGGAACCTGTGCCAACTTCCTTTCTGCAGGTAGGGTGCCTTTTGAGGCGGGGAAGCCGTCATCATAGAAAGAAACTCTCTGCCCTGTGAATAAGCCCAATGCAGTCACAGAAAACAGCAGACAAAGGAGCTTTTGATGACAGACATTGCTGATGCCTGGTGCCTTCAAAGACATTCCAAAAAAAAAAAAAAAAAAACTTGAAGGAGTAATTATGAGCAATATAACTTAAGTTTCTCTCAGGATATTACTCATGAAGCAATGGCTCACTTGGGAAATATGTAGGTTAGTCTGCACATAGCCAGTTTAGCAAAAGCACTCAGATCTTCAAACCTATTGCATGGAACTGAGTAACCCCAAGAGGTAAAGGCAAGAGAGCTTTGATAGCAAAAGATAAGTTTGCTCCTTCAGTCTCCTTGTCTACTCTCTCAACTGTAAATCTAATCAGAATTAAGAAGTCAAGATCAATGAAGAAAAATGTGAGCCCACAATGAGGATACATGCTTAGGAGGTAGAGGCAGGAGGATCGTGCATTTGAATTTAGCTTGGATTAAATATCAAGATCTTGTCTCAGAGAACAATTCGAGGAGCTGAGGAGGGAACTCAGTAGATAAAGTTCTTTCTTTCCAAGCACAAGGATCTGAATTGATCCCCACAACTCACACAGAAAGACATGGTGACTCATGCTCGTAATCCCAGCGCTGGGGAAAGAGAGACAGGCAGATCTCTGGGACTCTCTGGCAAGTCATCCCAGCCTGCGTGACAAGACCCAGGCCAGAAAGTGATAGTGTCTCAACAATAACAAAAAAGTAGCGCCAGAAGAATGACACCTAAGATTGTCTTCTGGCGTACACAGACAAGTGCACACACACACACACACACACACACACACACACACACACACACACGCATGCACATGCACACACACACACACACACACACACACGCATGCACATGCACACACACACACACACACACACACACACACACACGCACACACACTCAGCACTCTCCCCATATACACAGGTGTATAGTGTCTAAGAAACAACCCCTGAAGTTGAAGTTGCCCTCCAGCCTCCACATGCACACATGTGTTGTGGAATATTAGTTGAAGATGTGTTACATTCATTTATACTGTGGAACATTTGTTTGATGATGCAAAGATGTGTTGCATTCTTTTATGTTGCATTTGTTTAACTCTGTGAAGCTGTGTTACTGTGCCTGTCTAAAACACCTGATGGTCTGATAAAGTGCTAAACAGCCAATAGCAAGGCAGAGGATGGATAGGCAGGGCTGGCAGGCAGAGAAAATAAATAGAAGGAGAAAAAGAGAAGATGGAGGAGTGAGAAAAGGAGGAGAGGAGGATGCTGGGGGCCAGCCACTCAGCCACACAGCCAGACACAGAATAAGAAAAAAAGAAAAGATATACAGAAATAGAGAAAGGTAAAAGCCCAGAGGTAAAAGATAGATGGTATAATTTACGAAAAGCTGGCTAGAAACAAGCCAAGCCAAGGCTGGGCATTTATAAGTAAAAATAAATCTCTGTGTATTTATTTGGGAGTTGGAAGATGGGCCCCCAAAGGGTAAAGAATAATAAAAAGAACAACTATACGCATGTGCACCTAAACACACATGTACACCTCTACAGACACTAACATGCACATACACATATACAAATAAAAACTTGAGATCACTTTTCAAAAAAGGTAGAGACAAACAAACTGAGGCAGATCTCTGACTTTGAGGCCAGCCTGGTCTACAGAGCAAGGTCTAGGACAGTCAGGACTGCACAGGTTCTATCAAGCGTCCAGCTTCAGGATCCAAGAGAAGGTTAAACAGCAGTGAAACCTGGCTTGGAGGCTAACACGTCTATTGTGGAGGAGGCCTATTCTCCTGCCTGACCCTAACTGCCTTCTGTATCCATGGACAGCTCTCTTAAAAATCTCTCTTTATCATCACCATGGGAACTCCCTTTCTCTCTCTCCTGTATTGGATCTTGAATCAAGGTACAGGCTCCATAATTTGCAAACTGAAAATGCAGGGTCCATTTGCTTAAAATTTAAGCATTTTAAGGTAGTGACAGCAGGTACTAGACAAAGCTCAGGATCTTACGTGGCAATATAGGTAGTTTGGGATTTGGGCCAGGGAGGAGTTCCTTCCTGGTTGCAAATTCTCGATGTAAACACCTCCACATCTGCTGTTCACATTTCATTACAAAGCTTGTTGTATTGCCCTTTCCTATGGTGTTACCACCTAAAAGCTTCCTCAAAAGGGCCCCTTTGGGAGACATAGTGAACCCCCTAATTACTGAGAGGTAACAAATCATGTACATCACCCCTATGTGTTCGGAGCACTTAGCACCTGGGATTAGCACATTAGGCCTTCATCAACCTCATTTAGATTCACCCTACTCCACAGCAAAGGAGGGAGATGAGCGGGGCTGCTAACTGTACACGCACTCCCACTTACTGTGCTACAATTTTACCTGGTGGAAACGACAAGTAAGAAGATGAGAGATCTTACAATATGGGCACCATGAGTTTACAAAGAAGGATATCTAAATGAAATAGGATGAGGTTAAAAATGACAATAATCTCATGGATTGAAATAGTTTTTCAAAAAGACATTTAGAAGGTGTTTTTGCTAAAAAGCAGTAAGTCCTCCCTTGGGCCACAAGGCTAACAGCACAGAGATGTCATTGTCCTCAACCTATAGTCACCTTGGATTCCAGAAAGAGCAAAACTCCACAGCACAGACTCAGTTCCAATTAGCCACAGGGTGAGGTTGCTTCTTGAGCACAGGACTCATCTGGTAGCAAGCACACTGGTCCCCTGAAGATGGCTGGCTAGTAGAGCAACCTTGCAGGACTGGAGCTGAGACAGTGATGGGCCAGTTGGGACCTTGACTAGGCCTGCTTGGTTATGCACACTTCTCACGCTCTATTTAAATATAGTGCATGCCAGTGCCCTAAAGATGGACTTGGAGTCACTGGACCCCTTTGTCTCTTCTTCCCAGTGTGGCCACATTGAGTACAGCTTTTCACAGTCCTTGACTAGAATGTGGGGGAAAGTAGCTAAGCCAGTCCTGTTAGGACTGCCAGAGTGCCGGAGTCCAGGCTTTTGTGCTTAAAAACTCTCACACCAACTTTAGCAAACTAACCAAGAGAGAAGAGGTCCTTGATCAGTAGCCACTGGTAGCAAGTTGGAGAATGGAGGGGGAGGATGGGATGGATGGTCCACATAGGGAGAGGATGGGATGGATGGTCCACATAGTGGAGAGGATGGGATGGATGGTCCACATGGGGGAGGATGGGATGGATGGTC
>CABHPP010139756.1:0-21619 GCA_902168425.1 Peromyscus attwateri | reverse complement strand
AGAAGAAGAAGAAGAAGAAGAAGAAGAAGAAGAAGAAGAAGAAGAAGAAGAAGAAGAAGAAGAAGAAGGTGGTTTACTAAAGAGTGGACATTCTGTTGTAATCAGCATTACATATGTCTGGCTCTGTAGTTCTTTAGTGTCCAAAATTAATCTTTTGTCTTTGTCTCCACTTGAACTTCAACATTACCATATCCATCATTTACTGAACCTCACAACAACCTTGTATTCCACGCACATATGTGGGTGGAACCTGAACTAACAGGTGGGTCTGAGCCATGCAGTGCAGCTGCTAAGAACTGAATTCAAGTCCTCTGGAAGAGCAGCAAACACTCTTAACCACTGAACCATCTGTGCCAGAACTAGCCAGCATCAGTGCCCTGGGCCAGTAACAATTGTTCACTCTAAAAGGTGCATCTGACCGTGCCCTCCTCCTTCTCATCTCTCCCTCTCCACTCAGTGCCCTCACTAGCTTCCCAGCGCTTGTGGGATGGAGGAACCTTTCCTGGAAGCCAGCAGGTTTGAACCACCCTTCAGCTCTTCTCAGAGCAGCATTCCTGGGGTCTAGATCATCTGCAGCAAGCATTTCCTGGGATTGCTTCTTGTTCCAACTTGATTTAAACATCAGAAATGAACTCCTGACCCTGGGGACAAAATGTTACCCAGTCAAGTGCCACCTACCACATGAGGCTATTCAGAGCACACACACTTTTCTTTTCTTCCTCTTTCTTTTTCTTTCTTTCTTTCTTTCTTTCTTTCTTTCTTTCTTTCTTTCTTTCTTTCTTTCTCTCTCTCTCTCTCTCTCTCTCTCTCTCTCTCTCTCTTCTTCCTTCCTTTCCTTCTTTCTTTGTTTTTGTTTTGTTTTTTGAGATAAGATTTCTCTGTGTAGCCCTGGCTGTTCTAGAACTCACTCTGTAGACCAGGCTGGCCTTGAACTCAGAAATACCTACCTCTGCCCCGTGAGTGCTGAGACTAAAGATGTGCACCACCATGTCCAGCTAGAGCACACGTTTCTAAATGCTGAGGAGAGAAAAAAAGGGGAAGTGTTTGCTCAGGGGAGCCAGGCTTTTGGTGTGATAAAGATGTTAAACACTGGAGTGTAACAACGGTTGGAAAACTCAGCCAGTGTACTAAAATCTACTGAAATGTACACTTGAAATGAGTGGATTTTATGGCATCTGGTTTATATCTCAACAAGAAGCTTTAGAGCCAGTGAGATGGCTCACTGGGTAAAAGCCACACAAACCTTATGACCCTAGTTGGATCCCAAGAACCCATGGTAGATGGAGAAAACTGACTCCGGAAAGTTGTCCTTTGACTGCTGAAAGCACACCATGGCACATGCACACCTGCTCCTCCCCACAGTAATAACAGTAGTAGTAGTAGTAATAAATAACGGAGCCTTAAAAAAAAAGATACATTCCAATCTTTGGTGTAAACCCAGCACTCAGGAGACTGAGGCAAGATGATCACTGAAAGTTCAAGGCCAGCCTGGGCAGTGAATTCCAGAGCGACAGAGCTACAGAACGAGGCTGTCTTAAACAGTAACAAAAAGATACCTTCATAAGTCCTGCTGTTTAAAGTCTTAAGATAAACTTTCATACATTTGTTTTTTAAGTAATTTAGATAAAAACCGTTGGCTGCAACATGTTTCTAGCTTTATGGATCCCAGAGGGTCTGGTCCAAAGATTTAATGATGTGGCCTTTGTGATGAGCAGGACACATCCTGCAGCGGGGACCTGGGAGTGCTCCACATATAAAGAGGGATGGTCAAGGTATTTTAAACTGGTGATAGAGCTGAGCACTTACCCATTGTGACAGATGCCAACTAGAGGTTCCCTAATTACAAAAAATTGATAGTGTCCTGGGACGCAGAAGAAGGGCAGGTATTAAGGAAGCTTTGAAAGTGTCATGAGGAGTAGTTAAAAGTGGTATAGGAGGGGATTGGAGAGATGGTTCAGCAGCTAGGAGCACTGGCTGCTCTTGAGAGGATGCAGATCTGACTCCCAGCACCCACACGGTGGCTCACAACCACCTGTAACTCCAGTCTCAGGAAATCCGACTCCATCAGGCCTGGGTAGTACCAGGCCTACCTGAGGTAAACATAGATACATGTGGGTACTCACCCATAAAATAAAACAAATCTTTTAAAATGTTGTAGAGAAGATGTCACTATATTAGCAAGTGGAAGAGCTATTCTAGGGCCTATCGTCTGACCACTTTACCTCAGGTGCTCTGCGGGAGTGCACACCTGGCTTCCCACTGTGGCCATCAGCAAGTTGTTCTGCAACTTCCTCACGCATGCCATGGCATGCACACCCACCCACAAACCCATAAATAAATAAATGTAAAAATAATTCAAACTAGCTACACACTGTTCTGCTATCTCTTAGCCAATATTTGCTAGTAGAATGTGTAACTAATGGTTAAAATCTTTATTCCAAAACGCAATTGAAAATTGGAAACCGAAGGAATGTTCACGGGTGAGCAATGAAAACTTGTCAGTAATTGTGGGACATAGCAAGAGGTCAACAGTGACATTACTTTTCTGGGTGACGGATAAGCTTGGACATTACCAATGAATACTTGGGAATTCACCGAGTTATGCCAATTTAAAAATGTAAGTTTTGCCATGGCTTTGCGAATTAAAGAGCCTCATTCTAAATTTTATCCTTCTGGTTGGTGTCAGAGTTAACAAATAGCTTAAGTACCCTGACATATCTGCTTTAAGGATTTCTGTTTACTTTTCTATTAATTTAAATTGCCTTAGACAATTCCAGTTTAAAGGCTTTACATGTACCACCAGTAAAAGAGGTAATTTAATTAGAGTAAATTTACCCTAACCAATATTTAGCAACCAATCACCATGACTTGCTTAAATATTAGGAATGCCGGTTCAGGAATAAAAGAGAGTATCACTTTTGAAGAAACATGATCTTATAGAATGAGTTTACAAAGGCAAGCTCCTCCTTTCAAAGACTAAATAGTGGTTTTCGGATCATGCAAATGAGACTTCCTCCTCTCCGGTCACTGTTTAAAGGGATCAAATGTTTGATATGGCAAGACAAAGATGGTCATCTGACATCACATAAGTAATTATTTTATACACCTTAGTTAATGTGGACTTCCACTAGTCTATAGAATATGTACTCCAACATATGTACTTATTTTAAATAGTCACTCTTGAGATTTAAAGAAAGTAAATTCAAATTTTAGAAAATTTTGGAACCATTTAAGCTCAAGGAGGTTCTCATAATCTATATTTTTCTTATAATCTTTCATTTAGGAAGGTTATATATGAAATTTATAGACTTGCAAGTACGTTTTCATTTGTTTTTAAAATCATATAAGTAATATATGAATTTTTAAAGTTTAAGATACAGAAATGAAATTTAACACCAGTTGAAACCTATTTTTTTCTTATTTTGTTGTGATTATAAAGAAAAGGATAAAGATTATTAAATATAATTAACATATTATACTCATTTACATTATACTAAAATTAGTGCAAATAGAAAGTTCTACTTTTAAGTATATAGTTAATATTTCTTCATATTCTAATTTCATGTATAATTTTGTATATTGGTAATATTCAAACTACTTTAACTTCAGAGCTATTCTGTATTAGGTTTGGTGTGAATGGGATGGGTGGGGCTGACTAGGAAAAAAATCTATGTATGGCCATTTAACAGATGTCTCAGTGAGTCTATCACTAATATTTTATAAACAAATGAGTTCCTTTAGTTAAAGACTGTCTAGGTTTGTTTTGTTTTTAGCTGATTGTCCCTTAACTTCATGGCACACTCACACAGACAGTCTTATCTCAGGTAAGGAGCATAAGCTGCACCATTTAGACTAAGTCTAAAGTCCTTCATTGAGGCAGTTCTACTATAAAACAGTACTTGATAAAAAATTATCTTACAAAATGTTGATTTACTCCTGGTCTTCTTGCTTAGATATATGTTTTATGTAAGTTGATATGCTAAATGGTCTTATTAATAAAAAAACCTGGAGCCAGATATTGGGGTTAAAACCTGAGAGATCAGAGGAATAGGAAAAGCCACAAGCCAACCTGACCTTGCCAGCCCTCAGTCTCCAAAGAGACCTGCTTCCTGTATACCCATGTCTATATGCCTTTCTGTTCTGCCATTTCATTTCCTCTCTCTGCCCAGCTCTGTCACTTCCTGTCTGTCTGTACAGACTTCCAGACCTTTATGGTTAGTGCTGGAATTAAAGGTATGTACCACCACACCTGGCTCTGTTCCCAGTGTGGCCTTGAACTCACAGAGATCCAGACAGATCTCTGCTTCCTGAGTGACTGGATTAAAAGCATGTGCTACCATTGTCTGACCTCTGTGTTTACTATAGTGGCTGGCTTTTTCCTCTGATCCTCAGATAAACTTTATTAGGGTACACAATATTGGGGAACACAATACATCACCATAGTTTTAGGTCATGGGTGTTAAAAGACATTTTCTTTGTTTTTAGTAACATCTTTCCATCCCTTAAGAAAAATCAAAAATAGACACTTTGGGCCTCGAGTGATGGCTCAGTAGGTAAGAGCACCTGCTGCTCTTGCATGGGACCTGAATTCAGTTCTCAGCACCCACACTGGGCAGTTCCCAGACTCCTGTAACTCCAGCTCCAAAGGATCTGATGCTCTCTCTGGAACTTTAAAGGCACCTGAACACGCATGACGTTCATTTACACAGATACACACACATATACACATAAATAAAAATAGTCATTTAAAACTTTAAATGTATACCTGAGAGTATATACTGCATAGGAGCCTTTGTTATCCACAAAGGTAAGTGTTTAAGTTTTTGAAAAAGTAAAAACATTTATATTCTACGTAAAAGCAGAAGATTGTGAAAATAGTAAACAGAGAGGCAGTGGTGACCTCTGTCCACAGGAAGTGCTCTGGTGCACATACAGCAACTCTCAGCAGAAGCTCTGCATCATTGCTGTAGCAAGTTTGGAGAATAAATCAGAAGCATGTAAAACCAAACATGCTGGACCAAGGGCTTATTTTATTACTCTTGTCCTCCTAGCCATTAGAAAGAAAAAAGACAAAAGGATGAGTCAGAAAAGGTACACAAAATCATCCTATTCACTTTACTGTGGGGGCCCACAGACTCCCTAGTAAGGCCTTACTCGAGGTCAGAAAGTCTGAGCTTGCTTTACACATCAGGGCTGCATAACAGGATGATTAGGCCAAAGGCATGGTTACCAGGTGTTTTGAAGGGTCTACACTTGTTGGTACTTTATACCTCGACCTTGAGAGGGGGAGGTCTTTTGCGCCTCCCCTTGCTGATGTATGTATAAAAGGCCCATCATGAATAAACTGGAAGTGACTGAGTATTGACCCAGGACCCTCTTGAAGCTATCCTTTGTCTCTGTCTTTCTCTCTGTCTTCTTCTATATTTCTATCTAATACTTCCTTATTCCTCTCTCCTCCCCCGAAGAACCTTTCAGTAGGAGCAGACTTCCTACACTTTACATTTCATTTGAAGTGTGCATGTACATGTCTGGTCTCCAGCATGTGTGAGTATGTGTGTGTGTGTGTGTGTGTGTGTGTGTGTGTGTGTGTTTGTGTGTGTGTGTGTGTGTGTATTGAACAAAGATAGAGAAGAAGTTAAAAAGACTTTGAGGTGCTCTTCAGCCCCCTTGGTTGGTGAGATTACCAATCTTCTCTCTCTTTTTGTTTTCCAAACTTCTTATATTATACATTAGTACTTTGTAATCAGAAAAAAAAGTTCAAAGTGGTTTCATCTGTTATTGTTGTGTGGTTTGGTTTTGGGTTTGGGCTTTTGTTGTTGTTTTGTTTTGTTTTTTGTTTTTTTGGTTTTTGTTTGTTTGTTTCCTACTGGGCCTCACAACTATGTGAGGTACAGTACCTCATTTTTATAGAAGAGGGTATTAGGGCTCAGAAAATCTGGATATCCTACAATGGGATGAGTGATAAACAGTGGGGCTTGAGTTTTCTTTCAGGCCACCCTCAAATCTTTCTGTGTGTGGTGTACATGTCCATGTGTGTGCTTTCATATGCATGTGTACATGAGAATGTGTGTGCACATGGAAGTCAGAGGTCAGTGTAGGTGCTTTCCTCTATAGATCTCTATTTACTTCTTTCTTTGTGGTTTTTGTTGGTGTTTTTTTTTGGGAGGATTGTTTTGATGTAGGTAGTGTTGGTTGGTTGGTTGGTTGTTGTAGGTGACGGTTGGTTGTTTTGTTGTATGTTACTTGGATCCTAATGGCTCCCTCGGGGGAGGGGGTGAGAAGGTACAGCATCAATGACACAGACATCAAGAGTCCATTGAAATAATGAACTCATTTATTCAATAACAGGGTAGGCCTTATATAACCTCCTCCCAGTGCCCAGTCTGTGTGGTCATCCCTCATTGGCTGGGCATGATCAGGAGCTCTGATAGCTCCTGTTGCTAGGCCCCCAGGCAGACTCCAGCTTGGCTCTTAAGGAGTATGTTATGTGCATGCCTTGGCTACTGGTCTGAGCCAATTTCCTTGACCCTATGGGCCTGTCCTATTACATATCCACCCTTTTGTTTTATTACATGGGCACTCAGTGGGAGTTGGAGTTCTTTGCTCTGGCCTTGTTGACCCCGCCTCAGGGGGCTCATTAACTGGACTGTGCCTTGTGGGCATACATGGGCTGCAAAGAGGGTGCCGAAAGAAATTTAGATAAATAGAGCTTAAGCTTTAAGCTGTTTGTGCAGAGAGTGGATACAAATGGTACCAGAGGATGTTAGTTTAAGCTGTTTGTGCAGAGAATAGATACAAAGGATGGCTAAAAGGAGGTTAGCTCGGGTTGTTTGTATGGAGAGTAAAGACAAATAGTGAAAAAGAAAGTTAGCTCAAGTTATTTATGCTAAAAACAGGAGATGATGTCAGGGCATAGACAACTTGTAAATAGGGTGATCTTTAAAATGATTGGTTGGTTCCTTCATCCCCCTCCTAGGGTTCTGAGGTTTTCTGGTATAAAAGAGGCTTACTGCCCATTAATAAACGAGTTCTTGCTTGACTTGACTCCCTGCTGTGTCTGATTGTCTCCGGGTAAGAGGGAGGCTGGGGAACGGGCGAGCGGCGCAAACTTGTCTTTCTTCAGTTCCAGGCCACCTCTTCACAGGTGACCTAAGTTCCCAGTGGGGCAGGTCCCCACAGTGCCTATCTTAGGTTGTCTTGCCAAACAAGCTCTTACCTGTCTTTGACTAGCAGCCCTCAAAGAGCATCCATCCCTGGGGAGTCACTCTGGGTGGGGAGTGCTAGGCAGTAGCCTTTTGAATTTCAGAAAGCCAGGCATGTATAACCTCCTGTGGAGGGCTATGAGTTGGATGTCTAAGAGCCATTAACACCTATAGAGTCACCTTAGGGGCTGCCTGTTGTTGCTGGATGTGCTGTAGGACCCACTTAAAAAGGAGAAAGATCAAAAGCACTACCCCGCCAATCAAAACATAAGTGAAATCCAGGAGAGATCAAACAGCCTCTTTATATCATGCCAAACCTTTTCAAAAATAAAGGATCAAAGGCCTGTGCTTTTGTCTGGTTTAATTGGAAAATTTTGTGTGTTAACTGTAATGGATAATATAGAAACTTAACTGACCATAGGCCCTTAATATATTTAGCTAGTTCCCAGCCTGCTAAACTAATGTTCCTCATCTCAAAAGGCATCATACAAAATTAGGAAAAGCAAGGCTCCACAAGTCTTCGGCCTTTTTAGGGTCAATGAGAACAAGAAAGGGGAGTATATACATTACCCATCCTGGGTGATTTTCTCCTTGGTGGAAGCAGGCTGATCTATGGCCAAGCGGACATCTCTTGCTAGAACCCATATTTGTATAGTGGCACTTTTGAGGAAAAACACAAGTATACCCTCTCCCACAGGTTAGTAGAAGGGCTGGTGGCTGCCATTGGAGGGAGATAGGATCTCTCCATCTCACCGGGGCAGAGGTGTGTTTCTTGGCAGAGATGCCCAATGCTTGTAGTCCAGGCTGAGCCCCTTGTCATCAAAACTGAGAAATTTCATATGGAAAAGGACCCCTGTTAAGGCCAGATGAGGATTTCTTCTAGCCTCTGGCAAGATAGTCCTCATCAATAACTCCTCAAGAGTTCTGTTGGTCCTCTCAACAATGCCCTGTCCCTGTGGATTGTAGGGGATGCCAGTGGTATGGGATATCTTTCAGGACCCAAAAAATTCATTGAATTGTTGAGAGGCATAAATAGGGCCATTGTCAGTCTTAAGTGCCCAAGGTACCCCCATAACTACCATGGCTGACTTAAGGGCCTTGATAACATTGATGGCCTCCCCAGAAAGGGCGAGGGCATAAACAAAGGAGGAACAGGTATCTATTATCACATGAAGATATTTAAGATTGCCAATGAAGAGTGACATCCATGTGACACATGGCATTAGGCAACAAGCCCCAGGGATTAACCCCTGCACATTGAAACAGTCCTAAGGGGACAAGAGGAGCACAAGTGACACATGCCCAGGACAAATGTTTACATTGGGAAATCAGTAATTCTGGAAGAAGTCTGTGCAAATTCTGTGGAGACAGATGGAACTGCTGGTGAAGAGCCCTGGATTACTCTAGGAGATCCATATTGACTGTTAAAATGATGGTGTCTGTGACCCCATTTCCTCAAGCCAATATTCCAGGTAATTTAGAATGAGATCTAATATGTGACAGGTACCAAGGCTCAGTCCTCTGATTTAGGACATCTTGTATGAGAAACATGGTACTGGCAATGGGGGGTCAGTGAGTCTTTGACTCAAGAAAAGGCCAGCACACAAACTGCCTGTACAGTGTATTGGCTGTCAGAAAAAATATTAATGGGCTTGGTCTGGCACTCTACTAGAACTTTGAGGAGGGCCAGTAGTTCACCCAACTGAACAGAACTACAGTTAGGGATAACATGTGTAACATCTTTTGAGCCAGGACACTGGATAAGAACACCATATCTGTTTTTATTGGAATCTGAAAAGGCCAGAGTGGCATGAGAGATGGGAGTAGAGGAGGGGACTGCATGGAGCTGTATCTGTATTGGAAGTATGGGGAGTTCTGCTAAGATCTTATTTTTTGGCAAATGATTGTCAGTAGTTCCTGTGAATCCTGCAACCATTTCCTGGAGTGAGATAGAATCTGCCCAGAGGGACTGGGTATTCTTTAAAGGGGAAGACAAGCTTATCTGGCTTTTGTCCATATGTTCTCCGTGACAGCATCCATGTCTTAAGGCCAAGTTGGAAGGACTGGTCAAACTTAGAGGTGACCTTGTGCAGGTCAAAATGTGCTTGATGTGTCCATAGAAGGGGCCCAGATTGCCATAATGCTCCCAAGAATCCCCTAGGTGTCCAGAGGACCATTGCCAATAAGGCCTTTGGGGATCATGGCATTGCAGGCTGGAGGTGGCTAGAATGGCCAAAACCTTTTATAGCAACTCTTTAATTTCTTGGGTAAGCCTAACCTTAGTGGAAGAACAGGTGAGGCCCTCCAACAATGAAAATAGGTGTCTCATCTCTTGGTCAGAAACGGGTAAGAAAGGTTTAAGTCAATTAACTGTGCAACAATTGTTGTAATTCTGATAGTGAGTACAATTCCTTCATTTCCAGTTTAAAGGAAAGGGGGTAGACCTGCTTAGCAATGTAAAATCCTAAAAAGGCAAAGGGAGGACCATTTGGACCTTATCTGGAGCCACCATCAGATGTAACAATGCAAGATCTTCTAATACTCCCTTGGCAGTCTTTGCAGAAAGGCTGCATCTGGGTGTGCCAAAAGGAGATCATCCATATAATGGATCAAAAGAACATCCCTGGGGACATTGACCAAAGCTTGAGAAACATAATTGGCAAATAGTGGGGCTATTCTTCATTCCTTGGGGCAAAACAGTCCATTGACCTCTTTTAGCTGGTTTATGCATATTAGGTTCCTACATAGTAAAGGCAAAATGATCTCGATCCTGTGGCATCAGGGGAATTTGAAAAAAGCAATCCTTAACATCTAAAACTAATATATAATGAGATGGAGGAATAGTGCTAGGGTGGGGGAGGCCTGGCTGTGCAGACCCCATTTTTCCATTAGATCATTAACTACATGAAGGTCCTTCAGGGGGCAGTAGCATCCTGGTTTCTTGGGGATAACAAATATGGGGGTATTATGTTTACTTGTGGATGGTTCAATGTGCCCCATCTTTAACTGTTCTGCAACTGATTCCTTTAGGATTAACAGCTTGGGTTCAATTATAGGCCACTGTTCCACCCATACTTCTTGATCCGAGAGCCATGTCAATGGAATGGGGCTAGGAGGATCGATGGTGGTGGATCTTATGGGGACAGTGGACCTTAGAATTGTGGGTGCAGATCTTGTGCAGGGTTGTGGACCACAAGACCCACCTTTACATGGACCTTGATGTCATCAAAAAAGGTCCTGTCATCTGTAGTTAGGACACCTATATCCTCCAAAATATCTCTGCCCCACAAGTTCCTAGGTACATTGGAATGATAGTGTGAATGGCTCCCTGATTGACATCAAAATCCTTCCAAAGGATCAGATGGGTGGTCATCTTAGAATCTTGTTGGCTTCCCGCACCATTGATTGGGGGGGGGGGCGGGTTTAAACTTTCAATGAGGGAAGCAAAGCACCTCAGTCTTGGTTAAAATGGTAGCATCTGCACCCATGTCAACCAAACCTTTGACAGCTTGTCCATCAAGATAGATGGTTAGCATTGGGGAGTATGGAAAAATGGGCATTGTCCAATAGATTTTTGGATTGCCAGAGCCTCCTCTTACTAGCGGGGCTGAGTAGTGCCCCACCTGGAGTTTAAAGGGGCTGGTGTTTCAGCAAACTGACCTGCAGTCCTTTGCCCAATGAAATCCTTTATTGCCTCTGGAGCATCGGGTTCTTGGTTTTGTCCAGGGGCAGTCCCACTACAAATGGCCTGGTTTGCCACATCCCAGTTCTATCTACCTGGGGCCCTTGGGAATATCATTAGCAAACTGCCTGTCAGCCAGGAGAGTGTCCAGGGAGGCAGTAAGAGTTTCAATAGGACCCATGCTGGGGTTGAGATCTCCGGTGGCCTGCACCCATTCATGTATGTCCTCATTCTGCACAGCTGCAACTGCATTACAGTTTGGGCATTGAGCCCCTCCCAAGTCAGTTGTTTAATCAGCATATCTCTAGTGGGGCCTGCATCCACTCTGCACTCCACTGCCTCATTGACACAGGCCAGGAAGTCAGTGAAAAGTTCCCTGGGCTGTTGGATAAGATTTCGAAAGTATGCTGAGGGGTCCTGGGAAGTACAGGCTCTGAGGGCCTTGAGGGCCAGATCTGAGACCTGTTGAAAATAGGCATTCAAGCTAATCTGTGCCTGGTACACAGGATGGACATATTCCCCATGCCCTGTGAGCATATCATAGGTCACCTGGACATTAAGTAAGATGTTCATCCGGGCCTGGGATTCTGCCTGATCATCATAGACTGCAGGCTCCAACACAGCTTTAAGCCAATGGTGCCAATCAAAATAAGCTTGTAACTGCATGGACCATTGAGCAAGGACTTGCTGAAAGTAGGGGGAATCTGGGTCTGACTCACTGACTGCCTTACGGATGAGGGAGAGTTCAGCTTTGGGGGTGGGAATCCAGGGCTGGGCATCAGCATTTGGGTCCATATTGACTGGGAAGGCTTCCATGGGCCTACAGACTGACAGTGGCACAGGCCTGTAAGAGGTCTGGCACCATGGCAGAGTAGCCACCTCCTGAGGCAGGCTGCTTTTGGGGTAGATTGCCCCAAGAACACAGTGGTGGAGGGGTAGCTGCCAGCGGTGGCGGTGGAGCAGAGGGGGCAGCAGCACATGACTTAATGACAGCTGCCTTCCCTTTGACAGATTTGATGGGACCCAAACTGACAGTTACATTCTCCTTGACAGATTTCCCAGGGTCCAAACTGACAGATATTTCAGGGTCCAAACTGTCTGTCTCCTCATCATCGAATATCATTGAGATATTTGACAGGGAACTGAGGGGGGTGATGAAAAGATTACACATCTTTTCAACGGGGTGAAAATTTCTATCAGACCCTTATGTCCTGTGCTTAGTGGGAGACTTTCGTGGGTTTTTAGGCCACGACTGTCTGCCCACACAGTGTCTCCAGATGAGGGACAGTGATTGGGAGCCGAGCCTTGGTTCCACCTCCTGGGGGGTCAATCCTTATGCTGGGTGAACGGAAGTGGGGAAAAATAAATGTGCCTCCTAACGGAATGGGCAGACAAACATGACAGACAACACAAAAGAAGGAAAGAAGTGGGGGTCCCAATGCTTACCTGCCAAAGGGACCAAAAGAACACAGCACTGAGGGGCCTTCTCACCAAAACACACCATCTTGGGGGTGCTGACAAGCAGGTGAGTGAAGAGAGGGAGAGAAGAGAGGGAGACATCAGAACCTGTGCTGGGAGAAACAAAGTAACAGAAGCCCCAAGTTCAAGCACCGGATGTTGCTTACCAAAAGGGGCCCACTAGGCACTCGCGTTCCACACCTGGCTCCATGCCAGTGAGCTGGGCTTCTTAACCTGGCATTTGGTTCTTCCCTATAGGCCTGTCCTACGACCGCTGTAGGTGGTGGTTGGCTGTCTTGTTGTAGGTAGTGGTTGGTTGTTTTACTGTAGGTGGTGGTTGTTTGTTTGTTGTAGGTAGTGGTGGTTGGTTGTTGTGTTGTAGGTAGTAGTTGTTTGCTTGTTGTAGGGAGTGGTTGTTTGGTTGTTTTGTTGTAGGTGGTGGTTGGTTGCTTTGTTGTAGATGGCAGTTGTTACAACTTAGAAACAGGGAGAGGGATTCACACTGTACAATAAACTCATGTAGGAGGTTTTATTGGGAAAAGGGAAGGGGAAAGGTACAACGATCGGCCTCTGGGGAGGAGATGGGAAAGAGAGAGAGTGATGGGTGGAGCTCACTTTTAAAGGGGGGCCAGCACATACACACAGAGGCTACGCAGAGATGTAGCAGCTGTATGACCCTGGGCTGGCCAGGTACTTGCCTGAATGTTAGCAAGTGCATGTGCACAGGGGGTGTTCTTAGTGGCTGCAGGTGAGGACCCTGGGGGGGGGGGCAGCATAATGCCTGAATGCTAACATTCCTCCCTTTTGTTTATTATAAAAAGGTGAAGAGTTAGGGGTAGCAGTTGAGGCAGAATGAAGGAGCTGCGTTCTTGAGACTGCTTCCTGGTGACTTGGGGAGCATCAGTCATCTCTGGGGGACCTGAGAAACCTGGGGTGCTGGCCATGTCCTGGAATAGCTGGTTGTCTCACTTCATTTGTCCAGGCTCTGTGGAACCAGTGTTGTTTGGACCTGGCTAGATGAATTCGGGTTGACTCCCTGGAGCTTACAAGAACTTTGAGTTTACAAAAAGAGATAAGTTTTAGACACATTTGAAAGAAACCAAAAGGAATTTAAAATCCTGAGCTTGTGGCTATGATAATATAGTAGTGTAGTATAATGTTTAGTACTCTGCTAGATCTAGATTAACAGCTTATCATAAATCTATCAGTTAACGTTAAAGTTATGGACAGTAACATAGCAAGAGAGAGAAATCTGGAACATGTTTTATTTTATACATCTCAAATCACTTTCTTCTTATCATCACTTAAGTTTTTCTATCTTCACATAAATAAACAAAGCACCTGTTCCTTTCCCATCACCACAGCATCACCTTAGCACGCAGGAGACACAGATGGTTGATTGCTGAGGGCAGTCAATAGTAAAAAGTTACATTGAAATCTGTTCTGTGAGTCTCCTTCTTGAGTCTGGGAGTGTGGATATCTCTGGGGTGTTGTTTCTTACCACCCAGGCACGTATGATAGTCTTTACATCTCCAGCTCTGTGGCTAATGGTTGGTAGTCCTGTAACAACAGCAAATTAGTTTAATTAAAGATTTTGAATATGTCATTGGAGATACATAGAGAGGAAATTGGTGAAGCAGGGTGTGTTTAGTAGAGACAGAACATAGAGAAGGGTCAGGAAGGAAAGCATCTACTTCCATATGGGATTCCCAATCTAGTAGAGTTGAGTACGGTTGTGGGATGAAGCTTCACTCTCCTGGAATTGGGGACAAGGCAGTTGATCTTGGTGTCCTTTGAAACTTTTAAGGAGCAGGGTCCTGTTGGGGTTGCTGTGTAGGAAGGAACATTGTCTTGAGGTGCAGAAGTAAAGGATTTGAGGTGGAATAAGTGAATGAGGGAGTCCATCAATCTTAGCAGCTGTGGATGTTACAAGAATTACCTTGAAGGGACCCTGCCATTTGGGGGGAGGGGGGGAGGGATGTTGGTCTGTAGGAGAGAGAAGGACCTGATCACTTTTATTGACTGGGGGTAGACAGGGGTTGGTTCATGGTCGAGGTAGGGAGTGGTCAGTGAAGTTCCACAGGAAAGAACAGAGATGATCAAGTAGGGGTGGGTAAGGGCCCAGGGGTTAGAACTGACCTCCCATATATGAGTTCAAATGCTGCATTTGAGAGGGGCCGCTTGGGGAGAGGCCAGAGCCTGAAAAGAGCCAGAGGCAAGAGCTTTACCCAGTTGAGGTGAAGTTTCTGTGACATTTCAACAAGAGTGTTTTTTAAGGAGCAGTTAGTTCGTTCTGTCTTTCCTGAGGACTGGGGGTGATACAGAGTACGAAAATACCATGGGATGTTGAGGGCTTTAGATAGGGTTTGGGAAATCTGGGAGGTGAATTCGGGACTGTTGTCTGACTAGAGGGAGGTGGGGATCCCAAATCGGGGAATAATCTTCCAGAGAAGGAGGTCAGAGACTGTCTGAGCCCTTTTGTTAGTGATTGGGAATGCCTCTAACCAGCCTGAGAATGTGTCCACTAGAACCAGGAGATACTTAACCCATCTGACTGTGGGCATGTGAGTAAAGTCAAGCTGCCAGTCAGTCCCTGGGAGGGAGCCCCTGGACTGTTGGTTAGGAAAAGGGGTACTTCAGTATCTGGAGTTGAGGTCTGACATTTGACAGATTTTATAAGAGGCAGTAATAGTTCTTAAGAAATTCAAGTCCTCGGGGGTGGGCTGCAGGTGGGCCTTGACAAAGTGAGACAGAGCCTGGCTATCAGGATGAAAGAGCTGGTGTAGATAGGACAGAGTTTGTCGAGTGTCAGGGGGTGACTATGGGGGTGTGGGTTGTAGTGTATGGACTCCCTGCAGTGGGAGAGGCAGGTCTGGGCCTTGGAGGGCTGCTGCTCTAGCTGCCTCATCACCTCGGTATTTCCCTTAGAGATTATGGAGTTGTCAGAGACTGACAGTGAATATTTCCTATAGCTTTGGGGAAATGGGAGGCTTTGAGCATGGCCGTAATGATACCTGAATTAGATATGAATCCTCCCTTTGTTGTAAGTAGCCCTCACTCTTTCCAGATGGCAGCGTGGGACAGGAGAATATGAAAAGCATATTTGGAGTCTGTTTAGGGGTTGTCCTTGTGCCAATTGGAAGGCACGGGTGGGAGCCATTAGTTCAGACTGTTGGTTAGTAGTGTGGGTGGGGAATGCCTGTGCCTCAACCACCCCAGTATCTGACACTGTGACACAGCCTGCTTTTCAGGTCCCCTCGTGTAAAAAGGAGCTGCCATCTGTGTACCAGGTATAGATGACCTGAGGCAATGTGCCCTGTGTGTGTAAGGGATGGGGCAGTAGTTCCTCTAGGGTTTCAATGTAAGAATGAGATGGGGAGTGGTCAGTGTTTGATTGAGGAAGAAGGTTTGAGATATTGAGGGGTATACAAGATGGAAAGTAAGTGTGGCATCTTCTACTAGTGCCACCTGGAGAGAGAGAACCTGGGAAGGAGGTAGAGTTTGTAAGACTTTATAAATTAAGAGATGGGACAGGTTGTGGGGGGAGAAAATAGTGGTGGGTGACCCAGAGGTTAGTTTTTTGGATTCATGAATGAGGAGCTCAGCAGCTGCTAAAGCACATATGCAGGGTACCCATCCCTGGGTGGTAAGGTCTAGTTCTTTTGACAGGCATGCCATGGGTGCAAAGGAAGGTCCCAGTTGGTGGCCTAGGACCCCAAGGGCATATCCCTCTTCTTCTGTTACATAGAGGGAGAAGGGATGAGTTAGGTCTGGGAGATGAATGGTGAGGCCTGGAGGAGAGCCTGTTGGAGCTTCTGAAAGGGCTTAGTAATGGAGTGAGGAGAGGTTCATATGGGGTGCCTAGGGATGCCTCATATGAGGGGTGAGCAAGGAGAGAAAAGAGGATCCAGGAACGTAAGAAGCCAGCCATTCCTAGAAACAAACAAACAAAAAATCTTCTGTTTAGTAGAGGGGACTGTGAGAGACTGGATTAGGTGTTTTCTACCCAAGGAAATGGCTTTGGGTTGGGTTAATGGTTAGTCCCAAGTAGGTGACCTGAGGAGTGGACAGTTGGACCTTGGAAGTTGAGAGTCTGTAGACCCAGCTGGACAAAAAATTTAGAAGAGCAGAGGTGTTAGTTTGGCTAATTTGTAGGGATGGGTTGCAGAGGAGAAGGTCATCTACATACTTTGTAAGTTTAGATTTGGGGAGAGGCAAAGAGTAGATCAGAAGCCAGGGCCTGGCCAAGTAGGTGTGGGCTGTCCCGGAACCCCTGGGGTAGGACAGTTCAAGTCAGCTGGGTGGAGAGGTGAGTGTCAGGGTCAGTCCAGATGAAAGAAAAAATATTTTGTGACTGGGTGCTGAGAGAGATAGAAAAGAAAGCATCCTTAAGATCCAGAACTGAGAAATGGGAGGTTCCTGTGGGGACAGTGGAAAGGAGTGTGTAAGGGCTAGGCACCACAGGATAGAGCGGGACCACTGTTGAATTAATGAGTCGGAGGTCTTGAACCAGGCGGTAGGTCCCACTGGACCTAACTGCAAGTATAGGGATGTTAAAAGGAGAAGATGTGGGACAGTCGTTTTTTTTTTTTCCTTAGGTCAGGGATGATGGGTTTAAGTCCCTTAAGGCTCTGGGGTGAGAGTGGATACTGGGCTTGAATAATGTACTGGGCGGGGTCCTGTAATTGGATGATAATGGAGGAATAATTAGATGATAATGGTGTCTAGCAACAGAGGGGTTTTGGGTGTCCCAGACCTGGGGGTTCACCTTGGAGGCCAGCAAGGAAATGACATGTTGGAACCAGTAGGATGGGTGGCTAGGAGGAGGAAGAGAGGGGCTGCTGGTGAGTCTGGGGTCAGGCGAATGGGGGGAGCAAAAGAAATAGAAGGTCGCACTTTGGCTAAAAGATCCCTTTCCAGTAAGGGGACAGGACAAGTTGACACCATCAGGAAGGAATGAGTAAGAGGAGTACCCCTGAAAATGTAATTGAGTGGTGGGGTTGGGTTTGATAGTTAAGTAAGGCTATCCCCCTACCCTGACAATAGGGAAATGAGGAGAGGTCGTTCCCCAAAATTCCATCAGGATTGAGTAAGTGGTCCCCATGTCCAAGAGGAAGGAGATGGGCCACCCTGATACTGTGATGACTACCTGGGGCTCCCTGACAGAGATGACAGTGGTCAGGTCAAAAGAACCCAGGTCCCCTCAGTTGTTCATGGCTAGGCCTAAAATGTTGGCTAAAGGGTGGTCTGCCTCTGATGTCCCCATGCCACAAGGGCGCACGAGGTTAGTCAGTAGCCCAATGTCCCTCTTGGTGGCACGTTGGACATGACCCAGGTGGCCTGTGGGGATTAGGGCAAGCTCGGGTCCAGTGACCCTCCTGACCACATTTGAAGCAGGGACCTAGTGGTCCTCAAGCTCCAGGGAGCGAGGGAGCCCAGGCAGTCACCAAGGCTGGTCAGATGGCCTCAGTCAGCATTTGGTATTTCTGTTTAAGAGTTTTTTCATCTCTCCCGTGGTACACTTTAAAGACCAGCGCTAACACCACAGGTGGAAACCTGTGGGGTTAGGGATCCTCTCTCTAGACACTTAAGCTTGGCCCTATGTCAGGGAAGCTCTGGGAAAAGAAATAGGTCATAAGGAGTTGTCTGCCCTCTGGGTTCTCAGGGTCTAGATTAGCATACTGTAAGAGGGACTTTGTGAGGCATTCTAGGAACTGAGATGGGTTTTCCTGTCTGTCCTGGATGATTCTTGGAGTTGTTTTGTTTTGTTTTGTTTTTAAATAGTTAACCAGTTTAAGGGCAGCCTTATGGAGACCACCCAGGAGCTAGGTTGTAAACTGATCTTTAGTTAGACTACCCCATCAGGGATTTCGGTCAGGGACTGCCTCAGCCCCAGCCAGGTGTGCAGGGTTGGTTTGGTGGGTTTCATCTGCATGTGCTCTAGCCTGCTCCCAAACTCACCTGCATTTCTCAGGAAGTAGGTTGTTAGTTAGAATCATGTATGTCATGGAAGGTGAGACTATACAATTGGGTGATACATTGGAACTCTTTAATGAAAGAGGCAGAGTTAGACATATCAGACCCCAGTTTCTTCTGTATTTGAGAGAGTTCACTTAAGAGGAGTCCATCCACCCCGGAGAGCTCTCACAAAAGTAGAACTGTCTCGGGGTTGGAATGGGTAGAGAGGGATGGAAGGGGTCCCATAGTGGTGTGAGAATGAGTAACAGGAGGGGTGAAAATGGGTGCCAGAGTCGAACAGTTAGAACTACAGCCCGTTACTCCCCGTAGAGGAGGGAGGGGCGGGAGGAGCTGAAGGAGCGGTTGTATGCTGAGGTCGGAATAGTGGGGGTTCTTCAGCAGGGTCCAGAGTAGTGGAGGGTTCCTCTAGTTCAGTCTGCACAGCTAGGATGTGAGTGGGGGAACAGGAAGCACAGAGAGAGGGTTTGGGGCTGAGGTAAGAGAGGCTTGAACATAAGGCACCTCCCTCCACTTACCGGACCGCTGGCAGAAGTTAGAAAGGTCCCTTAAAATATTGGGGTGTAAACTGCCATTAGGCAGCCGTTTTGACTGGTTCTCTAAGGGGTATTTGGGCCAGGTCTGACTGTAAAGGCAGAAGAGTTTAGAAGCCCTTAAGTTGGGCACAAGGGTAGAGGTCTGAGGTTTTCTAAAAGGCATCCCAGAGGGGAGCTTGGGCTTATGCTACTAGGTGCAGTTCCCATGAGTGAGACAGAAAAAAAGAGATCCAAGGCCTGGAATTTTTAGCGTCCCCAAAATTCAGGGAGGGTTGACTGAGGAGGCACAGACTACTCAGTGAGTCGTCACACACAGACCAGGGGCCAGGGCTCTGAGCCAGAGAGACACGTGGGTTGCCTGGTACCAGGGCTTGTCTGCGGGGCCTAGAGGTGAGAACCGTGGTCCAGAGATGAAGCCTCACTGGTGGGGAATGGGGTGGCTGTCAGCGAAGCAGGTCAGCTGTAGTCCTGAAAGCCATAGCTAGGTGTTCTCCTGTCTCCAAGGGAGCCAGTGGGGTGCTGGACGCTCAAGGGTCACTCCCAGGGGTCCAGGGAAGCATTTACCCGACCAGATCAGGGGAGCTCACCAAGCGTGCCAGTGTTGGATGGAGAGCCCAGCGGTCAGTTGATTGGAAAGGGAGGCTGTCGTAGGTGGATGGGTCCAGGGTCTTGGAGTGCCTCAGGGCGCCAAGAGGGCCTGCTGAGTCTCTCCACACCAAATGTTACAGCTAACGGTGGTGAGAAGGATTCACACCATACAACAAACTCATGTGGAAGGTTTCATTGGGAAAAGGGAAGGAGAAAGGTGCAGAGACCGGCCTCTGGGGAGGAGTGGTGGGAAAGAGAGAGAGGAACGGGCGGAGCTCACTCCTTTTTTTTTTTTTTTTTTTTTGGTTTTTCAAGACAGGGTGTCTCTGTGTAGTTTTGGTTCCTGTCCTGGATCTCGCTCTATAGTCCAGGCTGGCCTCGAACTCACAGAGATCCACCTGGCTCTGCCTCCGGAGTGTGGGATTAAAGCCATGCACCACCTGGCCAGAGCTCACTTTTAAGGGGGCTAGCACATGCGCACAGATGTAGCAGTTGTAGGACCCTGGCCAGGTACCCGCCTGAATGTTAGCAAGCACATGTGCACAGGGTGCTCTTAGTGGCTGCAGGTGAGGACCCTGGGGGGCGGGCCAGCACAATGCCTGAATGCTAACAGTGGTGATTGGTTGGTTTGTTGTAGGTGGTGGTGGTTGGTTGGTTTGTTGTAGGTGGTGGTTGACTGGTTGGTTTGTTGTAGGTGGTGGTGGTTGGTGGTTTTGTTGTAGGTGGTGATTGGTTGATTTGGTTTAAGCCAGGGTCTCTCACTGAACCTGGACTTCACCTGTTCGTCCTAGGCTGACTGGGCAGCAATCTCCAGAGACTCACTTGTCTCTGCCTCCTCAGCGCAGGGATCACAGGTGTGTGCTGCTGTGTTCAGCCTGTTGCACAGGTGCTAAGAGCCACATTCTAGTCCTTGGGCTTGTGAGCCAAGCGCCCTTCCAACAGAACCAGTTCCCCAGACCCCATGTGTAACTCCTATCCTGTTCTCTATGCTACAAGGCTTGGTTCTTGGAGCTGATTTCCAGGGCGACTCACCAAAGCATGTTCATATTCGAGGACATCTTTTGTTACTTTGCAGAAAAGCACTATCCACTCATTTGGACCTGTTAGTCATTCTGTAAACACTGATTTTCTGACTAAAATGGTGAGCATTCTGGATGTAGCACCACAGGCTTGAAACAATTAAACTTCAGCAACAAATTCCTGTGACTCTCGTTTGAGCAGCTACTGTGTCGAAGCAGGACACTGCATACCACTCTCGGGCCTTAACTGCTCCTGTGTGCTCGCCTGGACTCCGATATCCTTCTCTATATCCAATTTTCACTCCTATCCGTTTTTCAAGGGCTATGTTTTTTTCACTAACCTTTCTCTGAAAAGCGAGTTCTTGCTTGCTAATAGGCCCTCTTCCGCTGTGAAAGAGCAAGGCTGTGAAAGAGCGAGCGGCTTGCGGGGAAGTAGCAGTGTGGTGCTAATGGGACCGCAAGCTCGGCTGGAAGCTCTGGAAATCTGAGCCATTACCCATCGCTTCACAGGCAAACTCAGAGAGAGGCTGCTGTTGTTGGCTTTTATGAGCACCGAAAGAATTCTCAGCTGCTTGGGGTTTATGGAACACTTTCCTTCTCTGACTTTTCACACAAATTATGCAGCTGCAGCTACATATCCAGAACAAAGAGGATTTGGAGCAGAGATGCGGTGACCGTTGTTGAGGAGAGGCAGATATTTTGGACGTGGTGTGCTATTGCCAAGTAAAACTAGACCCTTGCCCCTCAGGGCTCAGCTGCCGTCCTAGGTCCAATGACAATGGTTTCCCGGTGCTTCTTCCCCTTACAAAAATGTGTATGTGCAACTGGAGGAGTGGAGGATGCTGATCTCTAAGTCGTGGGACCGTGATGTGCCTGGCCCCCTGGGCAGCGCTGTCCTAGATGCACAGAGACCTTCAAGTAGAACTCAGTATTTCTCATCTCTCAACAAGAACAAATTCACTGTCTCCAACACATAAAAAGAAACATGGATTTTTTTAAACTGTAGATCTCACAGAGAGATACTGGCAAGGTTTGGATCGAGCACAGCATGGCAAACTTTTATAGAAATTAAAATCTGGGATCTCCACAGAAAGTTCTCTCACCCTACCCTTCGATCCGGCCCACACAGAGGGTCTAAGTTTTTCTGTTTCTTCTGGA
>CABHPP010139755.1:29369-50108 GCA_902168425.1 Peromyscus attwateri | reverse complement strand
CTTCTTGCTAACTTCAGGGCCTCTCCCTCTCCCAATGATGCATGCTTCCCAACAGTATAACCTTGTATGGTCCTCTACCCTGGAATCCACACCGGACCCTTGACTCCATTGAGCCAGTACAAGAATGTGGAGAAGACATACTGTATCAGTTCCAGCTCTAACCTTAACTTTTTGTTGTTTGTTAGTTTTTGTTTTTTGTTTTCCTGAGATGCTCCTGCTCTTCCACCTTGGAAAGATTCATGCAGAGGCCATATGGAGAGGAAAGACCCCAAGGACATGAACCTGGTGAGCCCTTCCTAATTGGAAGGTCAGTCATTGCGTGAAGAAGCCGTCTGGGTTGTTTTAGCCATCTGTGTTGTTCCACTGTGTTAATCAGGGTTCTCTAAAGGAACAGAACTGATAGAATGAATATATATGCATATATATATTATATATATATAATATATATATATGAGATTTGTTAGGTTGGCTTACAGGATGCAGTCCAAGTAGTCCAACAATGGCTGTCTCACACTAGAAAGGATGAGAGTCTGGTAGTTGCTCCATCCTCAAGGCTGGACTCAGCAGCCCCAGTTTGGTGCTGGAGTCCTAGAGGATTCCTTGAGAGCTGCTGATCTTCACTCTACACTGGAATTCTAAGGAAGACAGTTCTAATATTGGTGAGTTAATGCCACAGAAACAGGATAGATGAACTTGCCGCCAAGAGTAAGGGTAAACAGGCAAAGGGAAAGTTTCCTTCTTTGTCCTGTTATCTCAGCTGCCATGAGAAGGTGCTGCCCAGATTTAGGGTGAGTCTTTTTGCTTCCAATAATCTGATTAAGACAGTTCTTCACAGATGGGTGGTAGTGGCACAGGCCTTTAATCCCAGTGCTCGGGAGGCAGAGGTATATGGATCTCTGTGAGTGCAAGTCCAGCATGGTCAAAAGAGTAAGTTCCTGGACAGTGAGGGCTACACAAAAAAATCCTGTCTTTAAAAAAAAAAATGTTTTAGTTGATCCCAGATGCAGTCAAGTTGACAAGATTGTTCATCATGTCTACATTATCTAAAATAGGAACAAATCTGGCTGGGTGGTGGTGGAATATGGCTTTAATCCCAGCACTTGGGAGGCAGAGACAGGCAGATATAGCTCTGTGAGTTTGAGGCCAGCCTGATCTACAGAGCAAGTTCCAGGACAACCAGGACTACACAGAGAAACCCTGTCTTGAAAAACAATAAATAAATAAATAAATAAATAAATAATAAGGAACAAATCTTTCCTACCATTGCCTAATCCAGGGATAAACTCATTGCTGTTTTAGCCTTGCTTTAGAGAGGCTAATCAGAACTTTGCCTCATAACTCTTGGACTATACAGAGTTCACACCTATGCAGATACTTCAGAATTTGGGCATCTGGTTCTGGGAAACAAAGAAAACCCCCAAATGCACCTATGAAACCTCTCTGATTAACCTCAGAGTACAGAATTCTAAGATTCTAGAACATGCTCCCTTAGCTGTGCCAGTGCCAAGCTCAGATCCTGACCTTCCTCATTCATCCCCTGCAAGCCAGGTGGAACTGAGCTAGGCAACAACCTCACTCCAGCCCTCCAAAAGCTCTAACACTGGAGTCTAGTTTTCAAGTTTGTTCATTTCCTTTTTTTTTTTTTCTTTCTTTTCTTTCTTTCCTCTGTAGTGTCCTTCGTAAGGCTGTTTGGAAAGGGTTAGAAGGTGTGGCCTTGATGGATGATGTGTGTTACTGGGGGAGAAGAAGGGAGCTCTAATTTCCAAAAGCCCATGCCAGACCCAGTCTCTTGCTCTCTACCTCTGCCTGTAGATCAGGATGTAAGTGCTTAGCTACTGCTCCAGTGCCATGTCTGCCTTCCTGCCAGTGCGCTTCTTGCCATAATGATAATGGACTCACCCTCTGAAACTGTAATTAAGCTCCAATTAAATGCTTTCTTCTATAAGTTGTTTGGTCATGATATTTCTTCACAGCAATAGAGCAGGCACTGAGACAGGGCCATTCTCATTCAAATCACCACATGATCTATGAGCAGTGCTTACACAGATGGGTTAATTAATGCCTCTGCCACCGCCACCTGGGTTCTTAACTCTCCTGACACTGGATCAGTTTCCAGGAGAGCAGGTTGTTATACAGTGAGTTCAGCTTCCTTGGGTTTCTCTTGCTTCTCTCTGCATATACTCACTTGCTTGCTTCTTTCCACTGTGGGTTGAAACACCACGAGGTTCTCACTACATAATAGTCTTGGGCATCCCCAGAGGCCAAAAATCAACCTTCTCCTTATAATTTTCCTATTTCAGATATTGTGAATGGCAATAGAAAATAGAATAAGACAATTTCTCGAAAACTGGAGCCTGAAACATCATTTGAAGAAATGGTTTATTGGGAGAATGCTATCATAAGAAGCACAGTGAAGGGAGAAAACTCAGGAAGGAGAGCTGAGCAAGGTTATGGTCGGAGTTGAGCTTCAGCCTGATCCCTTAGAGAACCTTGGAATGTGAACTGTACCAGAGTTAAATCTACTTTGAAGTAATGGAGGGACAGCCTGCCCCTATCTCATTAAGCAGACAACACTAACAATAAGAACCAGTTAAGAAAATTTGGTAGGAGTACTAATAACATAGTTGTTGTATGTCTACTGTGAAGCAAGGCTTAATTGTTGCCCTAGTAAGAGCTATCTGATTGGCAATCTAGCTTTTCCCAAGCATCACCAGACCGCTTTAGGCACTATTTAAAACTTCAGTATATTTTAGTATTCCAAACATCACCTTATATTTTAGTTTATGTAAGACCGTTGATTCTCTGACTATAAATGTCATGATTGTACCCAACAGCTAACCAGTAGGTGCCAAGTGGCCTGTGAAAGAGGCTGATCCTGAAAGCTTAGAAAAATGCACACTGGGAGGGTTCTAGATAGTAATGAGGCTCTGTTGGAAGCTCCATTGGGTTTTTCCATATGAGGAATGAGTCCATTTAAAGATGTAAGGTCCCAGCTAGTGCTTAGTAGATGCTAAAGAAGCATTTCCAGCTGAGCAGTGGTGGCACACACCTTAAATCCCAGCACTCAGGAGTCAGAGGTAGGTGGATCTCCCTGAGTTCAAGGCCAGCCTGGTCTATGCAGCAAGTTCCAGGACAGGCTCCAAAGCTACACAGAAAAGCCCTGTCTCGGAAGAGAGAGAGAGAGAGAGAGAGAGAGAGAGAGAGAGAGAGAGAGAGAGAGAGAGAGATTTTCAGAAAACCTTGTCTGTGAACTTGGGGTCAGCCTCTGAGCTGTTAGCAGGGCCCCCACTGGACTACACAAGTATAGGAAATGGCCTTTAGATATACTCAAGGGCTCGCTTGGTTTTCAGATTATCAATTTAAAGTCAGAGGACTTGAAATTTCCTTCTTTCTGTATTCATTTGTTTTGTGGTGCTAGGAACTAAACCCAGGATCTTGGGTATGCTGCATAAGCAGCCTGCGATTGAGGTACAGCCCAAGTACAGAGTTGAAATTTCTATTGGATGAGCTGGACTCATGCCCCTCCTCCAAACTGCTACAATACAGAACAAGGGGTTTCTCCTGCATATACAAGAGACATCACCAAAACAGCAATATTGTTAAAGGAGAGGTAGTTTTACTAAGCATGTCCGTAGAGTGGAACGTAATATTAGGAGTCCCCAGTCTTTCCATCATCTTGGTGCTGTGTGAGGGGACCCCTTGGGTGTCCAGGCAAGGAAGTGAACTGTGAAGAGATGAGAATGAAAACTCAGTGCAGACGGACTTCATCAACCTGCATCAAGACTTCAGGAAGTCTGATGGCAGGTGGTTTTCCCCAACAGATTTAAACACTGTATAATGTGGGAAAAAAACGTTTCCTGGTGTAATACAATCCCTGGTGCACATGGAGGCATAATTACATCAAAACTCAACTCAGGGTCTGTCGTTTCCTCCAAGAAGATAACTTCTAGAGATAGGCTACCTATACTAGCTTAAGAGCCTAGGGAAAGCGCTGACCTGGTTGTAATCACACAGATAGGGTAGAGGTCATTTGGGCTCTAAGCCATCTCTGGTCCTGGTTGTGAGAGCTTGGGGGAGCCCCAGGCTGTAAGAGTCATTTAGATTACTGGCCACCTCCAGTCCTGGTTGTAGGAGCTTGGTATGGCCTGGCCCAACAGATACCACAGATCACCTGGCTATTAATCACTTCTAATTCCCAGCTTTCTGGATGGAAGAACAAATTTTTACATCTTTCCCATTGGAAAGACATCCTGTGTGCTTAACATTCCTGGTTTCTCTGGAGATCTGCGGAGCAAGGACCTTCTTGCTGTGTGCTCCCAACACCTGTGGAGGCCTTACTGGCTATAAGGGAGGTCTTCAGAACCAAAGAGAAAGCATGGCTCTTCTTAAAATGAAGGAGTTCATGCTCAAGATGAACCTGAATTCTACTTAGGCCAGATGCGCATGTATATAAAGCAAAAAAGAAAAAAAAAAAAAACAGAGAAGGAGAAGAGGAGAAGGAGGAGGAGGAAGAAGAAGAAAGAAGGGGAAGGAAGGAGAAGAAGAAACTCAGACTCAGTGACTCCTGGAGGGGAACCAAACAAAATCAGAGTAATCTGGGGAAAGGAAATTCAGGCCCCCACACGCTCATACGTTTGAATGTTTGGTTCAGTTGGTAGAGTATTTAAGAAGGATTAGGAGGTGAGGCCTTGTTGAAGGAAGTGTGTCACTGGGGCTGGACTTTGAGGTTTCAAAAGCCCACGTCAGGCCCAGGCTCTGTCTCTGCCTGCAACTTTCTGATCAGGTGTAAGGTCTTAGATACGACTCCAGGACCATGCCTTCCTGACTGCTGCCACACTCCCTGCCATGATATTCAAGGACTCACCCTCTAAAACTGTAAGCCAGCCCCCAATTAAATACTTTCTTTTATAAGCCACTTCAGTCATGGTATCCTTTCACAGCAACAGAACAGTAACTAAGATGAGGCCCATGGAGTCAGTGCTAAACTCCAAAGCAACCTGCCTGCAAAGGCCACTGGACACAAAATCCATGTGATCCTACACTGCTCATGGATTTAAATTAATGAAAATATTTTACAAAGTCAATGTGTAAAATAAGAAAGAAAAGAAATTGTCCTTGGACAAGAGCCCACTAGAATGGCTCAACTACAAATAACCTATACAGTATGCTTTTTAAAACTCTGTACTAAAGTATAGCATAAATATAACAAAGTAAAGCACTCATACACATACAACCATGAAAACCCCCCCAAGTAAACATACCCAAATAACCAGAACTGATAAGGAATCAGGACATTATCAGGACCCCTCCAGCCTGCTTCCTGTCACTCCCCCACAAGGGACCCACTCTTCTGACTTCCTACAGCATAGATTCACTTTACTGTGTTGTTGTTGTTTTCACTCTGTATAAGCAGAATTCTACATAATGAACTTATGTCTTGCTTCTTTCATTAAAATGCTCACCATTATATTTGAGATATCCAGCCATATTCCTTTATATAGCAGGTCAATTATTTTCTTTGTCATATTCTTTTGTGTGAGAATATATACAATTTTATGACTAATTGTTAATTTATTCTCTTGCTGATAGATAGTTGGAAAGTTTCTAGTTTGAGTCTGGGAATTTGAGTGTGTTTCATTTTTGCCTTTTCAAGACAAGGTCTTGCTCTGTGACCCAGGCTGGCCTCAAACTTGTGGTGATCCTCTTCCTCAGCCTCCCAAGTTCTGGGTTAGAGACATGAGTCCCTGTAGCCAGCTATTACAAAACTCTGCCTTTTTTTTTTTCAGTAATGGAGATTAAACATAGTACTTTGTACATAGTAGGTGAGTGCCAAGTGTTTTACTGAGTTCCATCACAAGCCCTCTTTTAGTCTAGGAATTTAACTCAGGTGTCTTAGTGTTCTATTGTTGTGAAGATACACCATGACCAAGGCAACTACTATAAAGGAAAGTACTTAATTGGGGGGGGGGGGGGGCTTGCTTACAGTTTCAGAGTGTCAGTTTGTTGTAGAATATTATTTTAAGGTGTGTTACTTTTGTTTTTGTTGCATTTGTTTAACTCTGTGAAGCTGTGTTATTGTGCCTGCCTAAAACACCTGATGGTCTAATAAAGAGCTGAATGGCCAATAGTGAGGCAGGAGAAAGGATAGATGGGCTGGCAGACAGAGAGGATAAAAAGAAGAAGAAATCTGGGAGGAAAAGAAAAGAGCAAGAGAACAAGGAGAGGAGGACACCAGGGGCCAGCCACCCAGCCAGCCATAGAGTAAGAAAGAAAGATACACAGAAATAGAAAAAGGTAAAAGCCCAGAGGCAAAAGGTAGATGGGTTAATTTAGGTTAAGAAAAGCTGACAAGAAACAAGCCAAGCTAAGGCCTGGCATTTATAATTAAGAATAAGCCTTCCTGTGTGATTTATTGGGGAGCTGGGTGGTGGGCCCCCAAAAGACCAAGATCCAAAGAACAAAGAGTAAAAGAGCAAAAATAACCAACAACATTTTGGCATACTAATGTGGGCCGAATTTCCATGTAGGTCCTGAGAAAGCTGAAAAAAAAAAAAAAAGAAAAGAAAAAAGACACAGCTCCTTTAAGAGGTGCTGCTGTTCAGCTGGCAGCTCTAAATAAAAATGGAAAGCTAAGTAAAAGCCGCTTGTGGCAGTGCAGGTGCTGGCGTCCATATCTAGGAAGATTTAATGCAGTTCTCGATCATGCACCTCCGATCACGCTGTGAGCTTTAAGCTTGCTTGGCTTTCCCAAACCAAGAAGCCAGCAGGCCAGCCACCAAAGATGTACAGAGGTCCTAGCCTCACTGCGTAGCAGTTTTTTGCTCATGCAGACAAAAAAGGCTAAAAGATACACAATAAAGGAGGTCCAGATGGAAAAACCTCTAAATAGGTTCCAGTGTTTAACAAAGGAAAAGAAGAAAAAAAAAGAAAAGAAAAGAAAAGGAGTATAGACAGTCATGAAAGGAAATAAATAGATTAAAAATAATAAAGTAAAATCTTTAAAGAGACAGTAAAACAAAAAAAAAGCCCTGCAGAGATGGGAAATACACAGAGAGCCTGGATCCTGTATAGTATTGTGTTGATTTTGAATTTTTTTTTTTTTTGATGACTGATAGGCAAGAGACAGCTGCTGGGAGACATGGGATTTGTGAGCAGAACTGCAGGATTGAGCCAACCTAGATACTTTAAGGCTACCTTAACTTTAAAATGGAAGTCAAAAAATATATTTGTCAAATGGAAATCAAAAATGCTTTGGAGAAGAGGTTTTGCTTTTGTTTCCAAGGAAACAAAAGGCTATGAATTCTTTCCAGATTAATGTGGATCAGGTTTGATCAAGGGAGACCTCTTGAGACTTGGCAGGTGATATCTATCAACAAAGCTTATATTTGGTCTTCCCAGGACTTGGCCATTATCTCAAATTTTCTCAGGGACCCTAAAGATACTTCATCCACAGACAGCAGGAAACATTTTGGAGAACACAACATCTGCATTCCCAAGAGTTGGGTTGTGGGAGTCTGTTGGTTATTTGGTAGGTTACTGATGTTTGTTATCATTTAGGGGAATATAGTATATTGATACAAATTTAAAGTTATTTTTGTTAACACTGTATATATGCTTCTATTCTTGTTTAAAGGATTTTTGTATATTGATACAAGTTTAAGGTTATTTTTATTACAGCATATTGTATATATGTTTCTACTCTTGTTTAAGGTATTGTATCTATGCAGTTCATTTAAAAATTTAAGGTAAAATTCTAGTTTTTGAAAGCTATTGTTTTTGTTTATTTTTGCTCTTTGGGGTGGGGGAGTGCCTCATCACCCAGCTCCAAAATAAATTACACACAGAGGCTTATTCTTACTTATGAACACCCAGCCTTAGCTTGGCTTGTTTCTTGCCAGCTTCCTTTAACTTAAATTATCCTGTCTAACTTTTGCCTCTGGTCTTTTCCCTTTCTCTTACTTCTGTAAATCTTACTCTTACCCTGTGGCTTGCTGTGTAGCTGGGTGGCTGGCCACTGGAGTCCTCCTCTTTCTCTGGCTACTTCTTTTTTCTTCCAAGATTTCTCCTTCTATATATTCTCTCTGCCTGCCAGCCTCACCAACCCTTTCTCCTGCCTCACTATTGGCCATTCAGCTCTTTATTATACCATCAGGTATTTTAGACAGGCACAGTAACGCAGCTTCACAGAGTTAAACAAATGCAACATAAACAAAAGTAATACACCTTAAAATAATATTCTACAATAAGCTATGGTTATAAATTATTCAGGATAATCAAGAGACATAGGTTAGTAGCTAGCCATTTATAACATTCAAATTTTAGCTATGTTAGGTATGCTTTCAGGATCATATAGAGATATATTTTAGATAGACAGTCTTCAAATACTTCAAAGACCTATAGAATACAGCATTTAAAATGTTTTGTTAACCTGAAGTTTTTCATGACAGTGAGACACATCTGCTCCTGGCAGCACCGATTTATTCCAGAGACGATGGGGACTGAAGAAGCTCCTTATGGAGTTTGATTTCATTGTGGCAAGGTTAGCCACTGGGCAAAGAAAGTGTTCTTGCCTTTGACTGCTGACAATGTGCTGTATAGACTAGACATGCAGGACTTGCAGGAAAAAGACTGCTGAACTTTGCCAAAACAAGGCAGGACAGTCCTTCAAAATTCCTGCTCCACATAAGAGTCTGCCAGATATTCTGCAGGACACAGAGGAAAACGACTGATGAACTTTGCCAATACAAGGCAGGACAGTCCTTCAAATTTCCTGCTCCACTGAAAAGTCTGCCAGATGCTCTAGGCCTGTAGACAGAAGATGGATGTCCCACCGTCACAAAGGAACTTTGACTGTCCAGGCAGCAAGATGGCTCTTTTGTTAGGTAATATTAATTCCTTCTGGGGTCTTTGATGGAGTTAAAGACTAAATAATTAGAGTTTCCGTTTTTCTTAGTTATGATAGAAAGTAAATTAGGTACAAAACTTTGGAGTCACTAAGATGGGATGAATGATGGGAGTGTTTTCTCTGAATTTGCTAAAAATGAATGGACTAAAAATTTGAAATTAATTCTGACTTGTTAACTGTTTTTGTTGTGTATAGTTTTACTATGTTAAAGTTAAAACCTTTCTTTTTATTTAGACAAAAAGGAGGAAATGTTGTAGAATATTATTTTATGGCCGGGCTGAGCAATGCACTTAACACTTGCCACCTTTGCGCATTTACCCATAATGTCTCAGTGCAAATAGGAAATCTCTCCTCAGTCAGCATCTTCTCTACCTGCCCTGCTTTCCACAAGTCAGTGCATAACCATGGCTTGGCTGACTTAGTTGGAAGCTGAACTGTCTATTTTAAATGGAATAAATGTCAAGTTTATTGGGCAGTTCGGTAGAAAAGAGAGGACCTCAAGAGGGAGGCACTGGATTTCTTCCTAATAAGCACAAGTAAGTGTTCTAATCACTAATGAAAGAAATAGGAGTTGATCATGCTACAGACTGTGGTGCTTAACTACAGGCTATGTTCTGAGAAATGTGCTGTTAATGTCATTTTTGTCACTGTGCAAACATTATGGACCATACTTAACCAACTGAAATGGCAACACCATCACTGAAGTGCTATAATCTGTGAGGTCATTGTGGTATATAATAGATGTGTCCATTATGTGGTGTGTGACTATATAGCCCCGACCAATGGTTTCTATCTTATTAAGTAAGAAGAGGAAAATCGAGCAAGTTGGTCAGAAATAGAAGCTAGAATCGCTTCTCGGCCTTTTGGTTAAGAGCCACTACAGAAATAAAAGCTTGGAAAGATCACATAATTCAAGTTACAGCTAGCTACCAATCAACTAAATATTGTGCTGCTTTTTCAAAAACAGTCCATAAATTATTTGACGTTCCTTTAAAAGTTAAAAAGCTGTGTGCCCAGGCTGCAGTGAAGGTAGGGGCACCATGGTTGGGAAGCCATGTGCATTAGCAGTGGTCTTTCGGGCCCACATGCCCTTCACACTGCCTAGGCCCTGTTCCTGAAATCATATATCTTGTTTATAGCCCCGGGTCTCCTAGGGTCCCCTATGCAAATTCTGTTGCTATGCAGCAGGTTTCCCTGTGGGTTACGCATCAGCTCCCGCCTCTTCTGTTCCCTGAAGCAAATTCTACTTTCCAGACCAGTTACACACTTGGCACACCTTACAGTGCGTCCAGTGCCCTCACCAGGGGGTCCACACCATTGTCCTTCTCCACCCCCACTCTTACCACAGTGCCATGTGCCGAGTATGGAGTAGCATTTAATCCCACCACTCAGAAGGCAGAAAAAGGCAGATCTCTGTGATTTACATAAAAAGTTCCAGACCAGCTACACAATGAGACCCTGGGGAGGGAGGAGAAGGCTAGGGATCAGGCAGAGTTTAGCTATGAACCCAGGCAAGTCAAGGCTGAAGGCGTTTGGAGGGAGGAAAGGGAAGGGGGAAATGATATAATTTCATTACAATCTCAGAAATAAAAATCCAAAGGCCGAAGGTGCCAACTGTACACAATATTCCTTGAGGACTAAAAGAAAGCAGACGTCTGGAAGGTCTATGAGCCGAGTCTAGGGCTTGGGCAGCTTGGAAATATGTGCCTATCTATCATCTGGTCTGTCTTTGTATGCACGTTCCTCTCTTCTGAAAAGTTCCCACAGTCATCAGGGTTCAGGTTTTATCCATGCTGGCATAGAAGCCAGATGGATTTGATATTAGTATAGGTTCTCCCAGAAAGGAGTCCAGAGGCAAGGATTCAAGTATAGCATGTGCTGTGCGTGGTTCCAGGGAGCAATCAGTGCAATGCGGACATGACGTGGGAAGGGACGGCAATGGCCACAGGGTACAATATCAAACCAGTTACCCTTGTAAACATTAGAGCTGAGATCTGGGGGAGCATCTCTAGGAAATGGTGTGGGACTCAGAAAGGAGAGGGAGCTGGAGTTTGGGGCTACAAGGATACACCCTCAGACATCAAAATCTTTGCATTCACAGATCTCTCATAAAATGACGCGGTAGCACATGCCTGTAACACCAGCGCTCAGAAGGCTGAACCAGGATGGTCACTTGAGCACAGGAGTTCAAGGCCAGCCTGGGCAACAAAGCAAGATTCCAATACAAAAGAATATAAAATAAGCCCGGCGGCGGCGGTGGTGGTGGCGCACGCCTTTAATCCCAGCACTTGGGAGGCAGAGGCAGGCAGATCTCTGTGAGTTCAAGACCAGCCTGGTCTCCAAAGCGAGTTCCAGGAAAGGCGCAAAGCTACACAAAGAAACCCTGTCTCGAAAAACAAAACAAAACAAAACAAAAAAAAAAAGAATATAAAATAAACAAAGACAGCTAGTTGCTGAAGAATAATAATGATTTAAAACCTGTGTAAGTTCAATACACATGCCATTTTTGTTCTGAATTATTCTGATTCAGGTTGAATCTGAAGGTACCGTGGGCTATATTTATATGTCAACTCCAGTTAGTCATTGTTGAAGCCACTGGAGACTAGGATGTTGATCACTGTGGGGCCTAACTCAGAGAGATTCAGATTCTGTACAATGATTGTTTTTCACTTTTAATTCTTTTTTAAAAATACTGGCTCTTAGGGGGTGCAGAGATAGCTCAGTTGGTATAGAATTTACCTAACATACACCCTAAAGTTCAAATGTGCTGGCACACATAAACTGGGTGTGGTGGTGTGTCCTGAGTGACTGCCCTCCAAGCCAAGCAACCACCATCTTGAATAGTTCAGCTGCACCTTCTTGGAAAACAGTTATCCCAGCCGGGCTTGTTGACTGTTATACCCCCTCGTGGAGGGGTGGGGAAGGTCATGAGACCCTCCCTTGAGTATCCAGCTGCTTCCTACCACCTGTGTCACCTGTCATATGCAACTGTGCCCTAATTGCAGGTGGCCTCTGGGAAGGCCAAGAATATATAGGCCTGGGAAGACTAGGGGAGGAGGCTCTGTGTATGTGGTTACAGGAAGGCCCTCATCCGTTCATTCTAAGTAAAGTTTTGGAGGTGCAGCCTACTGGAGGAGGAACACACACATCCCTGCAACTAATCCCTAACCTGTGCTCTATAAGGAAGTCCAATGAATTTATTGTTTCCCCAGAGTGAACGTTGGTGGAATCATGCCTTGTTGTTGAGACCTTAGGAAAAGGAGCAGATGTTGATTACCTCTCCCCCTGGGAAGGAATTCAACAACATGGTGAATGCCTCTTATCTCAGTATTTCAGAGGTAGACATAGGAGGATCAGAAGTTCAAGGTCATCTTCCACTACCTATTGTGTTGGAAGCTAGTCTGGGCTACATGAAACCCTGTCTCAAAAAGAAAAAAAATGAGGCTAGAGAGATGCTCAGTGGTTAAGAGTACTAGCTCTCTTGCAGAGGACCCATGTTTGGTTCCCAGCACCCACATGGAGCTCACAACCATCTGTAACTGGAGTTACAGGGGATCTAATGCCCTTTTCTGGCCTCCATGAGCACAAGGCTTGCAAATGATGATACATGGAGATAAAACACCGAAACACATAAACAAATAAATTGACTCTTGTACTGTTGCCTAGTCTAACCCTGAAACCCTAAGCTCACTTGCCTTCCTGCCTCAGCAACCTGAGTGGCTGGAACTACAGGAATGTGGCACCATGCCCTGCTTCTTGGTTAATCAATCTTTTATTGGCTTATTGGTTATTTGGATCTCTTCTGTGTATTGTACATTCATATCACTGACTCATTTTCTTATTGGGTTATGTTTTCTTGTTGATTTTAGTAGTTACTTCTATACTCAGGTACTATTTTTTATTCATTATATGTGGAGAAATATAACTTCTCAGATTGAGGTTCATCACGTAATAGTCATTTTTAAAATGAAGGTATTTATGATCTCTGGTTTTCCATTCCTTGTTTAAGAATTCCTTTCTTGGTGGGTGTAGTGGCACATGCCTTTAATCCTAGCTCTCTGGAGGAAGTGGCAAGAGGATCTCTGTAGCATGAATCTTAAAGAGTCTTATTAATAAAAACAAATCTGGAGCTGGGTATTGGGGTGAATGCTGGAAGATCAGAGAAGCAGAACAAGCCACAGCCACCTCACCTTGCCAATTCCTCAGCTGATCCTGTTTCCTCAGACTGGAAGCCTCTGAGTCCTCATCCAAATGGATCTCAGCTGAACTGTGCTGCTCAAAGCCTGAAAGCTTAACCAGTCTCTAGTTCCTGGTCCTCACACCTTATATACCTTTCTGCTTTCTGCCCTCACTTCCTGGGATTAAAGGCTCACTTTGTGGGGATTAAAGGCGTGTGTACCACCACTTTCTGGCCTCAATATCTAGTGGCTGTTCTGTTCTTTGACCCCAGATAAGTTTATTAGGGTGCACAATATTTTGGGGAACACAATATCACCACAGATCTCTATTAGAGGCCAGCACATTCTACATAGCAAGTTTCAGCCAGAGTTGCCTAGTGAGATCGTATTCCAAGGAAAAGGAAGAAAAGAGAGAGTGTACAATTTACCAGATAATCTCAGATACTCAGAAATATATAAGAGGATCAATTGCAATTTCAAGGCCAGCCCAGGTTATATAGTGAGATCCTGTCTCAAGAAAGAAGGTGGAGAGGGGGCTGGAGAAATGACTTAGAGGCCAAAAGTATGTACTGCCTTGTAGAGGACCCAAGTTTGGGTCCCTGAAGCCATGCCCAGCAGGTCACAACTGCCTGTAACTCCAACTCCAAGGGATCCAATGCCCTTGTCAGGACTCCCCAGACACCTACACTCACATGTACATACACACAGACACAGACATATACATATATACATAGCTTAAAAATTAAAAAAAAATCTTTTTAAATGAGGGGGGTGTGGTTCAGTGGTAGCATATGTCAGGCCCTAAATTCAATCTCTAGTACTGCAGAAAACCAAAGTCCCATAATGAGAAGTCCTTTCCTGTAATGAGGGACAAAATATGATAATTTATTAGGTATTCTAAACTTTAACCTACCAGGAAATTACTTAGGTAATTATTCAGTATAGGAATCCAGTATTTAACTCATGTCATGATATTGGTGAAGTTATTAAGTCCACTCCACGTAGTTAAAAGGGAGATTTATTTCGTGGGGTAACTTACAAGTGAAGGGATAGGTTACAGGGTCTAGGAAAGGTGTAGTGCAGTCCGGCGGTGTTCTCTGGAGAATTCTGCTTGGTTTACCTCCAGTGTCCAGAGTCCAGGAACCAAGTGAGCCAGTGCATCCAGATCTCAGGTCTTCAGGATTGAAGGTGTGACAGTTACCGAAGCCTCAATGGGGGTTGGAACTTCCAGACCAAAACTGGAATGGCTACCCACTACATCATAGAAAATTTCAGAAATATGCAATAGCAAACCATGGAGGAATGCAATACAAAGAAAAGTTGCAGTTCACTGGTAGAGCACTATACAAGGTATACATGAGACCTCACGTTCTGTCTCTAGCTCTGAAAAAAAAGAAAAAGGAAGAAGAAAGGAAAAAAGAATAAGCTCTGTAACAGGGCCCCAGACCTCAGTAGGCCTCCAGTCCTTAGCACAACTGACTCCATGATGGAAGTACCACTCAGACCATAAAACTCGGCACGTGGACAGCACCACCTGCCAAATGAAAACAAAGACCTAATCCGTCAAAGTCCACAGTTCTGAGAAAGTCTCTAAATGTACTAATCTTGCTTTTTGGCTTCTGTAGTTCCACTTCTGGCTAACTGTTCTTGTTAACTGAAGTATGTCAACCCAGAACATGGCTTTTGTGCTCAGAAGCTCACCCTGAGAAAAGCTCAGGGCTACACTGGGACCAGCCAGCTAATAAAAACTTTCTGTTGGCTTAAAACCCCTGTCTGAGCAGTCTTCTCTGGTGAATACCTGACAACAAACTCCACACCCTGCTTTAAAAATGAGGTGGTGGCGCACGCCTTTAATCCCAGCACTCGGGAGGCAGAGGCAGGCGGATCTCTGTGAGTTCGAGGCCAGCCTGGGCTACCAAGTGAGTTCCAGGAAAGGCGCAAAGCTACACAGAGAAACCCTGTCTCAAAAAACCAAAAAAAAAAAAAAATGAGCTTATTTTAGCTAATTAAAACAGTAGTAAGCATTTATTCTCTGACCATTTCTGTGGACAGACCTTCAGGGGTGGTCTAGATGAGTGGTTTGGCCCTGATGTGTCAGAGCCACAGTCAACTCGTCAGTCTGAGCTACAGCCATCCAAAAGCCTGACTTGTTCACACATGTCACTGATAAGCTATGGACAAGTGACATCAGTTTCTCACCATGAGGAATTCTCTTTAGAGTTCCTAGTGTACCCTTCTCCCAGAGCGAATTCAACAGAGAGCAGGCAAAAAAATGTCAAGGCTTTTATGATCTAGTCCACTTTGATGACACAGAGTACTTCAAAGACATAATATTTATAGTAGCTGCTTTTCATTGTGACAGAAGCAGCCTAAGGAAGGAAGGGCTTCTTGTGGCTCGCAGTTTGAAGGTACATCCTGTCACGGTAGGAGTAAGAGCGTGAGAGAGCTGGTCACATCTCGCCCACAGCTAGGAAGCAAAGAGGTGAACGCTAGTGCTCAAGTCACTTGCTCCTTTCGAAGCTCATATGCAGTTTGAGCCCCCAGCCCATGGGATGCTGTCACCTACATTCAGAGTGGGTCTTCCCTCTTCAGTTCAATCTCTCTGGATACCCCCCCAGAGACATGCCCAGAAGTGTGTCTCCCAAATGATTTCAAGCCCAGCCAAGTTGACAACAAAGATTAACCATCATAGTATTCATTAAAAATGAGTCCCCCCCCCAAAAAAAAACCACACACACATTCAGCACCACCTCTTAAAATGAGGGACAATTTAAAAGGGTAGTAGGGCTGTAGAGAGATGGCTTGGCAGTTAAGAGCACTCACTGATCTTGCAGAAGACCTGACTTTGATTCCCAGAATCTACATGGTGGTTCATAACTATCTGTAACTCCAGTTTCAGGGGATCTGATGATCTCTTCCAGCTTCCATGTGCACCAAGCATGTATATGATGCATAGACATGTAAGCAAAACATCTATACACTTACAAATTTTCAAATAAAATGTTAGCAGCACTTGGGAGACAGAGGTAGGTGGATTTCTGTGAGTTCAAAGTTAGCCTGGTCCACATAGCGAGTTCCAGGATAGCTAGAGTCACCTACTAGAGAAATCCTGTCTCAATATATATATATATATATATGCACACACACACATATATATTAAAAACATTTACAAACAGGACATGACCGTGGTCCGATTCAAGTTCACTTCCATCTGTCCTTTACAAATTGGACAGTTTCTGAGAATCTTCAGGCTGATTTGGGCCCTTTTGCTCTATCTAACCAGGTAAGAATTATGAGTCCGTGAAGAGAAGCTCTTCCAGTGCTCTCACTCACGGACCCTTGACTGCTACGTTCTAGGAGTTGTATTGTCAGACCCAGAAGCTTACAATTAGAAGTCGTGAGAGCCAGAGGCCCATTCCTCCAAGCTTTAGAGGCCAGAGACTTACTGCTCTAGGCACTCAGGTAGAAGGAAGGCTTACTGCTCTGGGCTTTGCGCCGCTGGTGGTCCCAGCACCCGGCAGCTGGTCCAATCCCTGCCTTCCAGTAGGAGGGAACAGATAGCAGCTAGGAGTAGCAGATGACACCTTCCACTGTTACAGCTCAGACAGACATCAGCTAAAAGCACCCTGAGCCCTACAGGGGCTTTTAAGCACAGGGTATCAGAATCCCCAGCCCTTGTCAGGCCCAGGGAATATGAGGCACCTTGGACTTCAGAGATCAGAACTCAGTTTTTCATTTCCTGTATGTAAATTTATTTTAAAGAATAAACACATGACAGCAAATGCTGGTGACGATACGGGGAAAGAACGATGCTTGCACGCCGCTGGCGGGAGTGTAAACTGATACAGCCAGTGTGGACGTCGCTCTGGTGATCTCTTAAAAAACTAAAAGTAGAATTACCATGGGTCTCATGATATATACCCACTCATGAGCACATACCCAAATCACTCTGGCCAGAGAAGCAGCAGGCACACATTGAGAGTCCACAGGCCACTCCTGCCAGGGACATAGGCCGGCTAACTGCAGGTCGTTGCCTCCTCCAAGTCCAGTCCTCCAACTCACCCCCACCTCTGTAGCAGAACACCTGCTGCAGCCTCACCCTCACCTCACCTCTAGTGAACCCCACAGATCTTCCTCTCCTAACATCTCTCCCCCCACTCTCTGCTTTATCCCACCCCCAACCCCAGCAGGCACTCCCTGTGAGCACACAGGCCACTCCTGCTAGGGAAGCAGGTAGGCTAAATGGAGATCCTTACCTCTCTCTGGATTCCTCCAAGTCCACTCCCCAGTCTCACCCCTAGCTCTATAGCACACCTTCTGCTGTGCCTCCTCCTCCTGCTCCCATTCCCTGGGGACTGACTAAGCAGATCCTGGTGGCACACCCTGCTCTCCTCCCTCTTGCAAAGCCCCTCCACTGCCCACAGCCTACTCCCATTTCTAAGTCTCATGTCCCAGGTACACATTTTGCCTGGAACCTCCAGGGGCTACCTATATCAAGACTCCAAAAGATTTTCCTACAAGCAACACACAGCCACCATACTCTCCTAAGAACTAGAGAGGAAACCAAGGGACAAAACACCCACCCAACAAAGATAAATCCAGTTATCAGTACCTAGATTTATAGTTTTCCCAATCCCAGATGTCTGGACGCCAGCATAAAAACACAATAAAAAAACAGCCAGGACAATATGTCTGGGATATGTCTGAGCCCAGCAACCTTACCACAACAGGTCCTGAATATGCCAACATATTTGAAGCACAAATAAAAGACCTTAAGACAGCCTTTATGAATACGATAGAGGTCCTTTGTGATGGCTATTCTTGGTTGTCAACTTGACTATATCTGGAATGAACGACAATCCAGAAATGGAGGGCACACCTGTGAGAGATTTTCTACTTGGTTTGAAGTGGGTGAATCCCCTTCTAGTCTGGACCTTCGAGGTAGGAAGACATACCTATGATCTGGATCATAAAGACACAAGCTTTTGATCCACATCTCGAGGTGGGAAGACACACCTTTAATCTGGACCACACCTCATGCTAGAAGCCTATATAGAAGCCTATAAGGACATGGAAGAAGGAAGCTCTTATTCTTTACCTGCTTGCCCTTGCCTTGCTAGCACATCCATTCCTTCTCTGGCTCTGGGGCCTATTTCTTTGTGATTCCATCATAAACAGAAGACCAGCTGAGATACCCAGCCTTGTGGGGCTCGGCAACTCTAAATTCTTGGGTTTTCCATTCACAGCTAGCCATTGTTGGATTATCTGGACTGAAGCCTGTAAATCATTCCAATAAATTCCCACATATATGTACGTACACACACACACACACACACACACACACACACACACATATATATATATATATATATATATATAGATATAGATATTGGGGTATAGAGAGAGAGAGAGAGAGAGAAAGCGGATAAGAGAGAGATTCATTCCATAAGTTCTGTGAGTTCAGACAACTCTGACTAATACATCCTTAGAGAGGAAATGAATAAATCACTTAAAGAAACGTATAAAAACACAAACAGTGGAAGGAAATGAATGAAACAGTTCAAGACCTGAAAGTGGAAGTAGAATCAATAAAGAAACTAAAACTTGGGGAAATCAGGAAGTGAAAATTTAGGAACTGGAACAGGAACCACAGAGGAAGAATACAAGAGATGGAAGAGAGACTCTCAGGCATTGAAGACACAATAGAAGAAATGGAGACATTGGTCAAAACTGTTAAATCTAAAGAACTCCAGGCACAAAATATCCATGAAATCTGGGACACTATGAAAAGACCAAATCTAAGAATAGTAGGAATAGAGGAAGGAGAAGAAACATGGGTCCAAAGGCACAGAAAATATTTTCAACAAAATCAGAAGAAATCAGAATTTTCTTAACCCAAAGAAGGAAATGCCTATCAAGGTACAAGAAGCATATAGAACACCAAATAGACTGGACCAGAAAAGAAAGTTCCCTTGGCACATAATAATCAAAACACTAAACATATAGAACGAAGAAAGAGACCTTTGAACACTCATCCCTAAATGGGATGTCTCCATCAAATCTGTCTCCTCAGAGCTCAAGGAACTCTGTGGAAGAGGAGGTGGGAAGAATGTAAGAGCCGTAGGGTCTGGAGGACACCAAGAAAACAAGGCCCTCTAACTCAACGTGAGTAGAGCCCACAGGAACTCACAGAGACTGAAGCAGCATGCAAAGGTCCTGTACAGGTGTCACCAGGTCCTCTGTGCTAATATTATGGCTTCCAGTTTAGTGTTTTTATTGGATTACTGAGTTTGCAAATGAGTGGGTCTCTGATTCTTGTGCCTTCTCTTGGGCTCTTTTCCTTCTGTTGGTTTGTCTTATCCACCTTCAGTGTGATAGTTTTTGTTTTATTATATTTTTAAAATGAATGGATGAATAAATGTAAACCTAGACACTAAAGGTTAAAAAAACTATTTTCAATAAAAGAAAACTAGAGGGAAAAATTTTTTCATGTTGATCTCCTTAGTGAAAGTAGAATAATACATGAGTCATTAAGAAAAATTTTTAAATTAGATTATAAGTAAGAGAGATGACTCTAAATTCTACCATAGAAATATTTGCATATCCATGTTTATTGCTGTGCTGTTTACAATATGAAGGAAATGGAACAAGTCTAGATGTTCATAAACAGAAAAATGGAAAATGCAAATATGGTACAGATACACAATAGGACTTTATTTATTTATTTATTTATTTATTTATTTTATTTTTTTATTTTTTTGGTTTTTCGAGACAGGGTTTCTCTGTGTAGCTTTGCGCCTTTCCTGGAACTTGCTTGGTAGCCCAGGCTGGCCTCGAACTCACAGAGATCCGCCTGCCTCTGCCTCCCGAGTGCTGGGATTAAAGGCGTGCGCCACCACCGCCCGGCCACAATAGGACTTTAAAAACAATTTTTTTCAGGGGAGAGTATGAACTCAGTCCTCCACTACCACAAATTATGCATTTAAGTTTCCTATTTGAGGAAGTCACAGGGGTCATCACATCTAGAGTATAATGAATGAACCTCCCAATGGAAAACCACCCTCGGGAATCATGGGTTCTCCCCTGCCGGATAAGTATACACAATAGAGTTTTATTCAGCCATAAAGAGGAACAAAGTCATAAATTTTTAAGAAAATTGGATTTTGAAACTATTATATTAAATAACCCAAACTCAGAAAAGCAATCACCATGAGTCTCTATGATATACATGCCATAGATTTTAATTTTTATGTATGTGTACACATGAGATTTATAGGTCATGAAACTAGAAAGACCATGAGAAAAGCAAAAGTGGTCTTAGGAAGGGGAATAAAAAAACACTGGTGGTGAGAACGAGCAGTAGAATACATGTGATATGAAAGCAGAAACCCCTTGTGGGGAGGAGGGAATGAGCAGGAAGGCAGCAGAAAAAGAAGATCAACAAAAAAATTATGTGTATAAATGCCATAATGAGGAGGATGGCCAATGGTGGTGCATGCCTTTAATTCCAGCACTCAGGAGGCAGATCTCTAAGTCTATAGAGTGAGCTCCAGGGTAGCCAGTCCACACAGAGAAACCCTGTCTCAAAGAAAGAAAGAAAGAAAGAAAGAAAGAAAGAAAGAAAGAAAGAAAGAAAGAAAGAAAGAAGGGAGGGAG
>CABHPP010139755.1:5000-29269 GCA_902168425.1 Peromyscus attwateri | reverse complement strand
ATAATGAAACCCATAGCTTTGAGCACTAACTATAAAACCAAATATTTCTTTGTAACCTCTTTTCAGAAGTTCATGGAAAATAAAAGAAGTTCATGGATAGTCATTCTGATCCATCCACTATAAAGTTTCCTGTCAGTCTTTCACCAAATGTTTTCAGCAGCAAAGATAATCATCATAGATCTGTATCATCCAATAAAGTAGGACTCTGCCCTGCACCTGTGTGGTTACTGAAGCTTAAAGAAATTTACAATGTTTCAAATTCAGGTGACTGGGGTACAACTCAGTGATTTAAAAAAAAAATACTTGTCTATCATGCAAGAGATAGCTTTGTTCCCCAGCACCTCAAAAAACATTTAAGTTCAGTTCCTCAATGATCCTAGGCACATTTCCAGTGTTTTCTAGCTATTGTGCTTACCGTATAGACCAGTGCTAACACAACCATGTCTATCACCAGAAAAGGTGCTATTCTAGAAGGATTGTTTCACTTTACTTATAGAACTTATAATTTTTGGAATTAGTTGGAGTTGTTGTTTAAAGAATGGCACATCCACATCAAGTTATTCAATTGCTCTGAGATACAATTTACACAGGAATTCATTTGCCTTGATTTAACAACATTCAGAATGTTGAAGTAAGGGGCCTGTGGTATGGGTTAGCGGGTTAAGGCACTTGCTGCCAAGCCTGTGGATCTGAGTTCAATCCTAAGGACCATATGGTGGGACTCCTATAAGTTCTCCTCTGACCTCCACACACATGCTATGCCACACACATCCTCACACTCACACACATACACAAACAAAATAAAGAAATAGGTAAAATTCTAAGTTTTTAAAGATTTATTTATTTTATTATTTTATGTGAATGAGTGTTTTGCCTGCATGTATGCATATGCACCACCTACATGCCTAGCACCTTTGAAGGTCAGATCCCCTGGAGTTACAGACAGTTGTGAGCTGCCATGTGGTTGCTGGGAATTGAGCCTGGGTCCTCTAGAAGAGCAATAAGTGCTCTTATCCACTGAGCTAAATCTCTAGTCCTACATGTAATTCTAAAAAGGAAATTAAAAACAGAAATTCCACCGGGTGGTGGTGGTACATGCCTTTAATCCCAGCACATGGGAGGCAGAGGCAGGTGGACCTCTGTGAGTTCAAGGCCAGCGTGGTCTACAGAGTGAGTTTCAGAGCAGGCTTCAAAGCTACACAGAGAAATCTTATCAAGGAGGAGGAGGAGGAGAAAAAAGAATTTCCACATGACTCCAAATCCCTCTTCTGTGTATAAACGACAGTAAGTAAAATCACTACGTTATACATACACCTGGGAGGCAAGCCAGGGAGACAGAAGTATGAGGGCATGGGAAGAGAAAGGAACCCTCACTCTCAAGCCTGGAGGAAGCCTCTTGCCAACTCAAAAAGAATTCCAACACAATTAAGAACATTGTGGCCATGTTGGTGTTACAGAAATAATATGCCTTCCCAGTGAGAAATGACTCTATACACTTAGATTAATAAAGGAAAAGCTCTTTTATAGCATTTGTCTGGCTCTGGCTAATGCTCAAGAAGGAGTCAGTCTTAAATAGAAGGTTTACTAACTTATGTACACCTCAGGCTTGTACATTCCACATATGCTGTCAACCTTCAATCTCTTTCGGTTCTAGCCCCAGGTTACATTCTGAACAGTTTAACCAGAGACAGGAGACTGCAAGTTTAGCTACTGGGACAGATGGGAGATTTACATATCAAAGATATTGCCAGAATTATTTCTAAAGTATACCAGAGTGCAGGGAGCCGCCATTCCAAGATGGCGCTGGCTCCTGGCAGCTAGTAGTAAACAACTCCATATATGGTCATAATCTTGAGTCACTCGTGCCCAGGTCTGCGCATGCGCAGGTTACGTTGTCATAGCCTTATGTCCTCAGCCTATCCCGTGGCTCTCTGTGCTTGCATTCTGGCGGGATCCAATCATAGATTGACCCATCCATTCAAATCCTCATATAAGCAGCTGCCTAGCAGTGCCCCGGGCCCCTCACTTCCAGCTCTCCCTTAACCAAGAGGCGCTCCAATAAAGTGTGATCTGAGAAGGATCCTCGCGTGGTGGTCGTTCTTCCTCGTTGGTCGAGGAGCTCGCCGCACCAGAGTTTTGTTTTTTTTTTTTTTTCAAATAGTTGTCAACCAGCATTATCTTGCCTATGCGACGGAATTATGCTTTTCTCAAGAAGAGAACTGGGACTCAAGAGGCAGAAGCAGGCAGATTTCTGAGTTCAAGGCCAGCCTGGTTTACATAGTGAGTTCTAGGACTGCCAGAGCTACATAGTAAGACTCTGTCTCGAAAAAGAAAGAAAAAAAAAAAAAAAACACAACAAGCCGGGCAGTGGTGGCACACGCCTTTAATCCCAGCACTTGGGAGGCAGAGGCAGGCGGATCTTTGTGAGTTCGAGGCCAGCCTGATCTACAGAGTGAGCTCCAGGAAAGGCGCAAAGCTACACAGAGAAACCCTGTCTCGAAAAACAAAACAAAAACAAACAAAAAAAACACAACAATATATATATATTTATATATATTTATATATTTGTATATATTTTTATATATATAAAGAAGACAATGGGTGGGTTTCTGGCAGCCTGGGAACCCTGCGTTGCCCCTTGAGCTGCCTGTCTAGAGGCATGTTCTAATGGCTAGTGAATACTGTAAACAAACGTTTATATCCCAACATCATAAATTTCACTTATCTCTGGTTAGCATACTACTTATTTTAATAGGAGAATTTTGAGGGCAGTGCTCCCTTAGCTAAATTCTACTTTGTGTGACTCAATGTCACCTAAGGAAATCTAGTAATACATCCTTTATAACATCAGTTCTATTACTTTGAGTTTCTTCTACATCAGTTTGCACATGCCTTTAATCCCTGCACTCTGGTGGCAGAAATAAGCCAACCTTCTCTGAGTTCAAGGCCAGCCTGGTCTACAAAGTGTGTCCTGAGCCAGCCAGGGCTATACAGCAAGATCCTATGTCAAAAAACAAACAAACAAACCACATTTGTTGAAGGCCTTCTCCATCCCCAACTATAAATCTCATCAGAAATCCCATTTACAGTAAAAGCTATTTCCTAGCCCCCTTGTGGAACCTCAATGGCTCTTGATTTTACTTCCTCTGATTATAAACCCATCCAAGGAATCTCCAAGGCTTCCCTATAGTCTCAACAGTTCCTTAACATCTGTAAGATGTAACTGAGAGCCACTAAAATGGTCACATGGCTACTGTGAAGACTCTTCTCTGAGAAGGCCACACTTATGCTCTCAGGGCTGCCTTATTCTTTTCCTAAGCACCTTTCTTCAGCGAACTCTGCTTCATACCGGCTCATTCTGAAATTCCTTTGTGGAAGCCAAGGATCCCTCAAACTGCTGCGGATGACACAGAGCTGTGACCCTTCCCTGTTGCTGGATGCAGGTGGTCCTTCAGCTTTGCCTGTCCTGTCCCTCGATTCTTTATATGTTTCCAAGAGCACTCCAATAACTCAAGGACTGCCAAAATTCTATTTTAGTTCCTGTTTCTAAGATATACAATACAAGGATGGCTTTGACTCAAGGGAAGACAGAAGACCCCGACACAGCTAATCTTTTAAGGTATTGTTATGGACTCCAGGAAAAAACATGTCTATCTCCACTATAAAGAAATTCAACTTGAACTGGGCAGTGGTGGTGAATGCCTTGAATTCCAGCACTCAGGAGGCAGAGATAGGTGAATCTCTGAGTTCAAGACCAGCCTGGTCTACAGAGTGAGTTCCAGGACAGCCAGGGTTACACAGAGAAAACCTGTCTTAAAAAACAAAAAAACAAAAACAAAAAACAAAAAAAAAAAAGAAAAAATATTCAATTTGGTTGGAACCCAGGTAGCCTTCTTGTACTCTCCTTCCCTTCTCCATTCTGTTTTCCCTAAACCTGCCACTCTAGACTTAAACCTGCCACTGCCACCAGCTTCAGCCCCTCCTCCTAGCCCACTTCCATGCCCTTGAGACTAAGCCTCACAATACAGACTCAGAGTCCCCCTAGTTCTTCCTGAATGCCCTCCTAGGCTGTCACTTCTCCTACCCGTCTCCAGTCCTTTGTGATACCATGCTGACTTGCAGAACTGCACTCAACCAGACAAATAGCACCCACATTTGTCTGGGGTACAAGTATGCTAGCTGTGCCCTTCTCTTCCTCCTCTTCCTCTTCCATCTGGTCTTTCAACAATATCCCTAGTCTGGTCTCAGCTGCATGCCTTAGCTCCTTCTCCCAGCCCATCTCCATTCCCTTCAGACTCACCTCCATTCATGGCCAGACTCAGGGTACCCCTAGTTCTGTCTCTGCCAGTATTTGTGGGGCCAGACTCCAAGTTTTAATTAAGAGACATCCAGAGCCTTGTAGGTATCAGTTTTGTCGTTGTTGTTGTTTTTACTCTTTTGGGGTTCTGCCACCCAGCTCTCAAATACATAGAGGCTTATTCTTACCTATGAATATGGGGCCTTAGTTTGACTTGTTTCTAGACAGCTTTTATTAACTTAAATTATCCCATTTACCTTTTGGCTCTGGGCTTTTATCTTTCTCTAATTCTATATACCTTTCTTTACTTCTTACTCTGTGGCTTGCTGTGTAGCTGGGTGGCTGGCCCCTGGTGTTCTCTCTCCTTTTCCTTTTCTCGACCCCCATCTTCTCTTTTTCTCCTTCTATTTATTCTCTCTGCCTGCCAGCCCCACCTATCCTTTCTCCTGCCTCGCTATTGGCTGTTCAGCTCTTTATTAGACCATCAGGTGTTTTAGACAGGCAAAGTAACACAGCTTCACAGAGTTAAACAAATACAACATCAAAGTATGCAACACACCTTTGCATCATTAGAAAACTATTCCATGGCATAAATGAATGTAACACATCTTTAATATTCCACAACAGAGTCTCATGAAGAGACATCCAGAGACCCACACTCCTCCAGCTAGCCTATCATGCACCCACCTGCTGTACCCATCAGGGACCACTTGGAGTCTGAACCCAGAACTCCAAACAAAACTTCAGATCTGGGACCAGTGGGCATCTGAAGCCTAAAACCCCGAGTGGCCCCAGTACTGTAAACCAAGCACAACCTATCAGAGTTGAGTAACAGCAACCAAAGAACTGAATAGCTAACCAACAAAGGTTAGACCAGATATCCATATCAAGAAATACCACAAATGTTATAACTCCAGATGCCTGTATCCCATCACAAAAACAAGCATGAATAACCCAAACAATATGCTTCCTCCAGAAACCAGCAACCCTTTTGAAATAGGCCCTGAGAAAAACAATTTAGCTGAAGCACAAGACAAGGACTTCAAAAGTGCAATTGTGAATATATTCAAGGGCCTTAAGGAGGATATGAATACATGTTTCAATGAAGATCATGAAAACACAAATAAAAAGTTGAATGAAATAATGGAAACAGTGTAAGATATGAAAATAGATTTTTAAAAAAGATTTATTTATTATGTATACAGTATTCTGTTTGTATGTATGTCTGCACACCAGAAGAGGGCACCAGATCTCATTACAGATGGTTGTGAACCACCATGTGGTTGCTGGGAATTCAACTCAGGACCTCTGGAAAAGCAGTCACTGCTTAACCTCTGAGCCATCTCTCCAGCCCATGAAAATAGATTTTAACATGATAGGAATACATTATTTTCATTTATTTCATTTCCCGAATTTCAGCTTATCTCTTAAATGATGTTAGGGTTACCTCTTCAGATTGCGGAATGTTACAGTTACTTTGATCAGGGCTCTCTTGAGGCTCATTAAGAGAAAGCTATGTCCTCCTGGTCAAAAGAATGGAGTCTACCTCTGGCCTTGGGTGGAGACCTAACATTCCTAGGTACCCAAAACAGAAGAGTTACAGAAACCGACCTCAGTGCAGTTGCTCGTGGACTAAATCTGCCTAAGTGTGGCTTTTTGCTTTTCTTCTTTCTCTTTTTCTCTGAGGACTGGCCTTATCCTGGTTATGACCACCCCACACTCTGTGCATTCTCACTCTCTCTCTGGAGCTCTCCCCACACCCCTGCCATGGGGCTGCTCACCAAGGGCACAGTTTTCCTCCTCCTGTCTCCACTGTCCTCATCCAATCAGTTTCAGGTTTACAGCTCGCCTGCCCTGGGGTTTTTCTTTTAAACCCCAATAAAATTGTCCCTAAGGTTCCTTCTGAGACCATTCTTAAATTCCTTTATTAATGAGACCAAGAATCCTGAGTGGGGACCCCAATTTTCCTGATAATGTGGCAGCATCCCAATTGGTGCTTCCCACAAATTCTGTTAACTTATCTATGGCTGTGTCTCCCCTTACACCTACCATTCTGATCTTTTTTCATAGATGCAGAATCTTCTCTTATCTCTGTGGGAAATAATTACAGACATTTCAAAAACGCTCCTTTTTTTCTTCTTTTCCTCATCATTGCCTGTTCCTCTGGGTTCCTTTATTGTATATCTTAGTTAGGGTTTTATTGCTGTGAAAAGACACTATGACCACGGCAACTCTTATAAAAGAAGACATTTAATTTGGGGCTGGCTTACAGTACAGAGGTTTAGTCCATTGTTGCCATGGCAGGAAGCATGGAGGCATGCATGAAGACATGGTACTAAAGAGGTAGTTGACAGTTCTATATCCAGATCCTGGGGCAGCAGGAAGAGACATTGAGACACTAAGCCTTGCCTGAGCTTCTGAAACCTCAAAGCCCACCCCCAGTGACATACTTCCTCCAACAATATCACACCTACTCCAACAAGGCTACACCTCCCAACAGTGCCAGTCCCTATGAGCCTATGGGGCTCTTTTCATTCTAACTACCACATTATGTTTGCTTGGGTCTCTTTGATTTTCATGTTACCAGCATTGCTCAACTGTCTGATGACCCATAGCCTCTGTTCATAGCTCTGTTCAAAGCTATGAACGGGAACTTTGTATCTCTGGGTGGAGTTTATTCATTGTGGTCTTGTGAGATGGATAAGGAACAAGCAATTGATTGAGTGGATCACCTCCCAATATTAGTTGCAGCAGTCAGTTCTTTCTTCTGCTGTGCTCTTCCCAGGGACAGAGCTCAAGTCATCAGGCTTGGTGGAACATACCTTTACCAGCGAGCCGTCTCACAACCTATCAATGTTAGTTTCTGAATCTATTTTGGTCAGTTTTTCTAAATAAGTCTCCTCAGAGCTTTTGCCTGAGGTTTATAAGTAGAAGGGGGTAGGTGCTAGATAAAGATATATTTTTCTAGCTCTGAGCTGCGATCTAATACCAAGGTGTCTATTCAAAATGTAAATTCACTCAGTTCCCCACTATCCACTAGGGCCTCGTTCTCAGCTGCTCCCTAAGTCTAGAGTTTGGGGGTCAAATCTCCCCCAATGGAAAACTCTAGTTTTCTGCCCAGGTAGAGAAGGGCCAAACAGTTCAACTATGTCTTCCAGCTCTCTAGCCGGCATGCATCTCTGATAGCACAGCTATGTTGTATTTCTGAGCCTTTCTAGAATACCCCCAATAGCACAAATCCATGGTTTCCCTTTTATTGACTTATCTTCATCTCTTGGTAAAACTCAGAAAACTAAAAGCAATGCTGGAACCAGAGTTCTGGGGGCTGGGGAAATAGCACACTGGTTAAGAGCTGCTTTTCAGAAGTTCTATTCCCAGGACCCACGCTGTGGCTCACAACTGTTTATAACTTCAGTTCCAAGGGATTGGATGCCCTCTTCTACCCTCCATGGTTACCAGGCATGCAAGAGGTACAGAGACATACAGGAAGGCAAAACATCCATGCACATAAACTAAAAATTGCCTTTAATTAAGTTACTAAAATTTCCTAAAGATAAATCAAAATTATCAGGTGAGATTATGAATATTTATCAAAATGTATGTAACTCTTACAGGAAGGAGCAATCAGGGTCAAAAGAAGCTGGTTGGTTTGAGCGAAGAAAAACTGAGCTCAGGGCTGTGCAAATTGAGCTCAGGGCTGTGTAAATAAATGTGGACTGGAGTTAATGGAAGGAATTCCAAGGGCATTTTCTAGATATGACTCAAGACTAGCTAACCTTCCATGGGACAATAAAATCCTGTCCTCTAACTATACCATAAGACTATAAAAATCATAGGACCTTTAATTCCTAAAGTTGAACTGTAACTTTATAGAGCCATAAACCTGCCACTTCAGTCACTGAACATTAATTAATAGACTGTGGCAATGGAATTCCACTCCTCCCGAGTGTGTAACCTGGGTAAATTCCAGTGTACAAGGTCCCATTTTTATTCAGAGTTCATGAACTCTGGAATCAGGCAATTATAATTTTGCCATTTTTTCCAGTTAGGAATAATTTTCTCTTTTCTTCCTATGTCAGGAAAAAAATATCAAAACTATTTTATTATTTATTTACTTACTTATTTATTGGTTTTTTTTTAACCTATAACTCACTGTGTACCCCCACCTGGCTTCAAATTCATAATTCTCCTGCCCCAGTCCCTTGAATGCTGGGATCACAGGTGTGTACGACCAAAGCCAAGTTTAAAATATTTATTCTTCATATTACTTGTCTTGTCTTCCTGCCTGTTCTGTTTATCCTTGTGGTTTTGACCATTCCTTGCAATTTAATGTTTGTTTGTTAACTTGAAGCATCCAACCACCCCACCCAGCCAGATCCTGCATAACTTTGTCCAGGGTCTAGCCAGACACAGAAGTAACGCAAGAAGTCCACATGCCCAGATCTCATTGCAGAAATACAAACAGTAGGAAGCCTCAAGCCAGTATCTCCTCTCCAAACCCTACAAGTCCTGTAGAAATGTTTGCCAATGAGAATACATATATGAACCTTAGCACACAGATCTTAAAAAGAACAATCAGAAACCTCTTCAAAGAATTCAAAGAGTTTAAAGAAGACACAAAGAAACAGCTCAATGAAATTGCAGAGAAAGAGCTTAAGGAGAATAAAGACCTGAGTGATGTCCAAGAAAACACAAACCAAAGGCTGACGGAAATGAGGAAGATAATCCAGGACCTGAGAATGGATTCCATCAGGAGATATAAACCTTGAAGAGGACTCCATCTGAAATGAAGATGGATCGAAATACCCAATAACCTGTTGAGGTCCCTGCAGGCTTCATGGTTGGCAGGGAAACGATCTGCGTGAATTTAAGAATAAACTCAGGTCAGCACCACTTTAACTGGTGCTGGGCCCAAAACTTCTAGAGTCTGACCAAGTGATTTATTATTTTCCTTACACATTTAAATACAGTAAAACATTGGGAAAATGTTTCCACATGACAATTATCACAACCAAGCTGTAAACTCCAGCCTTCTGGGTGAACAGACAGTCATTTCCTTCCCTTGAAGAAAAATGCCTGCATGTTTAATAATTCTGGATTTTCTAATGCTTTCTGTGAGCTGTGCTTCTACATCTCCCCTTTTTAATTTTTAAAAGAAAAATAGCAGCTATAATAGGGCCATAGTTGAATGCATTGTCTCCATGGCTAGTCTAATTAATATGGCAAGCATAGGAGAATTATAAGAATAGCTAACAGAGGACCAAGGAAACAAGAAATCCATCGTAACCATAACGACCATTCAAAGGTCACTTAAGAGATTTTATCTATCTCTTTATGCAACTCATTAATTTGACCATCAATAGTATGGGGGAAATGTGACACAGTAAAGCAATACATGTCAGGAAGTTGTTGACAACCAAGATTATACTTGAGCAACAAATAATCTGTGGTAGCTTTATATTGTAAAACTGTGCTCCTCAATTCACCCTTCTCTTGGTTGATTTCTGATAATATATTTGCTGTAATATTTGTAGCTTTACTAATCAAACAGACCGTTCTCAAGACGTTGCCTTGTAGTCCAGTAACTATTCCTGGGATAGGCAATAAAAAAGCTATTGTGGCTGCAACCATTACAGGCTCCAATAGATTCAAATAATATCACAATTCTTAGGGAGTGTTCTTTTATTTCTACTGATTGATTACAAAGATTTGCTGAGCAAAATAGGTGTAAAACGGCCTACCCCACAGAAGTGTTTATAACCTACAGGAAGGGCAGTATAAGTAGCATTTCCACAAAACATTAAATAAATAAACAATAAAAATGGTCCATTCCAAAGGCAGTTATTTACCAAAGGGAAGGGTGTAGAGGTATAATTGCAATAAGGAAGGCTATAAGTACATTTAAAGCATAAACAATGATAGAAAATGCCATTGACAGGAATATCAGAAAAAAGCCCTATGAATACGGGTGTGGGTGGGTTCTATATTGTCCCCTGTTATTTGTACATAGTGTTTATAAATGACTCCTATGCCATATAAATTTCATTTGAAGAGCCCAAGAATAGACAGGTCATCTCTGATACAAAAAGATTCTAGTTGACTGCCATGTGCCAAATGAAGCCAGAGGTTATTTTCTAAACCACTAGAAATTATTAAATATTCTAGGTGTAATAATATCAACTTTGGTAATCAACTCATCTTCATACAGCTACAGTGTCTGCTATCAGAACTTTCTAGAGAGTACTTCCATATTATTGCAATTGGACTGATGAGTTAGATTAGTTCAACCAAAATATTCCCCATTCATGTGACCAAATATTTGTATACCTTTTGTTCAGACAACTGGTCCTAAAGAATAAAAACAATCCTTGGCATAGCAAAACAGTACCATGCTGTCTCCTATAACAGGTGTGCCTTTTATCCCATACCCTGACAAAAGGTATTTGCATACTGCATTGACAGTCTGAGTTAACATGCAATACAGTCAGTAAGCATAACAGCATCATTTTTGGGTCAATAGTATTATATCCTTGTTGTTTCCTCAAAGTCTCAGCTTGAGTTAGAGCAGTGGGATTCTCAACCTCCTATGCTGCGATCCTTTAATATAGTTAGTTCCTCATGTTGTGGTGACCTCCCAACCATAAAAGTATTTCATTGCTACTTCATAACTGTATTTGCTGCTGTTATGAATCATAATGTCAATAGTTTTGTAGACAAGACCCACAGGTTGAGAACCACTGAGTTAGAGTCTTGCTCTCTCCCCAAGTTATCAGCTTGCTCTCCCTCAGGACTTCTCTTGGTGGGCTTGTTTGTCATCTACCTTCACATGTTTCACTGGCCTGGTGGTCAGGGGTCATCTGGGACTTTGTTCATTTTCTGGAAAGACATAAGCATAACCTCACCCCAATGTTAACATCAGGTTCTTTGCATTGACTCATTTTTAGATCTTTTCAGTTAGCATATACTTTAGGCTGTGTCTCCTCTGGGGAAGAATGCCTTGGGGCAGCAGAAAAAGCATTATCCAAATAAAGTGAAAAGGGAAGGTCAGCTGGTTGCTTCTCGGCTTCTCTGATCTAGCAGGTTTTCACCCCAACATCTGACTCCCAAGTCTTTATTGGTAAATAGAACAACTTAGATAAAAACATTTGGTGGCTACGGCAGGACAGAAATCCTGCCAGGCCTCAGTCTGGGCAGCAGAATGCTGACTGCAAGCCACGGGGTGCAGCTGGTAGTTAAAATCAGTAGCTTCAGGTGTGGCCGCTAAGCAGACAAAAACAACAGAACCTCTGTGACATGCTAATGTAATCTACCAATTATTAACAAGGTAGAACACACAATCAGCCTGCATTTTATTTAGTGGAACAATAATTTCTGTAGGCTCTTTATCAGTAAGGGATTAATTCTATGAGCCACTGCTTTAGCAGCATATTATTTAATAAGCTAATAACCCGCTTTGCTTCAGGTGATACATATTTTTGTAAAATTTAACCAAGAGTTTTCAGAAAGCAACTTAAAGAGCAGAGCCAAATCCTTAGTAGTGACAGGCAAATAAGCGCGTACCCAATGATATGACCAGAATTTAAAATTTTGTTCTTTTAGTTTATTTACCTTGAAAGTTAAGTACTCATTTACGAACTGAGTAGATGAGCAGGAGAAGAAAATGTCATCCATCTACTGATTGAACAATACCTCAGAAAATTTAAACAGCATTGGCTTAAGTGCCTTATATCCAGGTTGCAATTGTTTTTGTATCAGACACCGGGCTTGTTTTCATTTTTACCTGTGAAGGCACCATTGATCAATCCATACTGAGTTATTACTGCTATGAGGGAAAAACAAAAACCTAAGCTCTGGGGTAGCCAAGCAAGCTCATGCTGCAGCAGAGGGCCCATCGGCCTTTCCTCGGAACTCACATGTTCCAGAAGCCTCTCTTTGCATCTGCACGGTAGAAAAGGGCCACAGGGCCAGGAGGCCGTGGGGCTGGAGGGCTTTGACTTCCAGTCAGATTGCTTGGGAGGGCCAAAGGTAAGTGGCTGGTGTAGAAGCCAAGTGGCTGCAGAGTATATCTGACCTCCTCTACCCAGACCTGCTGAGATGTGTGGGTTACAGCTCTGAGGAGAAAGATATCCTGGCAGTCGGGAGCCCAGGGATACCACAAAGTCATACTGCACAACAAACCTCCCTCAAGACCTTTATTGGGAAAGACACTAAAGGGAGCTGCTTGTTCTTGGGCCACAAGTGGCCCAAGAACAAGCAGCTCGGGGGGTTGGGATAGGGTTTCTTGGCTGGGGGTGGGGGGTTGGGGGGGGATGTGGGGGGGTGGGGGGGAGGCAGAGCTTTCCAGGGAAGCCAAGGATTCGTGGGATTTTGTGTCCTGATCTTGGGGGAAGCATGGGGGTTGGTGGGATTCTGTGGCCTGACATTGGGGCAAGCTCAGGGATTGGTGGGTTTTGAACTCAGTGATTTGTGTGGTTCTGTGGCCTGATCTTAAGTATTTTTTCTCAAAAGGGCAGAGCTTGAATGCCTGCATCCTGAGGGACTAGACACAATCCTTACAGCCCTTAGTCTGGGGAGCAGGGCCTGGCCACTCACACCTTGAGGAACTTACAATGTGCTCGGCAGAAAATTCTCTCTCTCTCTCTCTCTCTCTCTCTCTCTCTCTCTCTCTCTCCCACTAAAAATAATATAATAATAATAATAATAATAATAATAATAATAATAATAATAATAAATTGACAGGGATTTTATCTCCTCTTTCATGGGCTTTCTTTACATTAGTTCCTATGAGTATAAAGTTGCAGAGCTGTTGGTCTGAATATTTTGTTCCATTAGATCTGTGTGTGTGTGTGTGTGTGTGTGTGTGTGTGTGTGTGTTTATTTTTTAACATAGCATGGATTTACTTTTTTCCCCAACATAATATTTTTATTCATTATTTAGGAATTTCATACAATGCACCCCATCATACTCACTTCCTATTCCTCCCAGGTCCACCCTCCCACACTTATGCCCTCCCTCTCCCCCACAAAAAAAGGGGGGGGGGAACACCAAACCAACCAATACAAACGAGCAAACAAAAAACCTATCAAGTCCAATTTGTGTTGCCTGTATACTCATTGGAGCATGGTTAAACCCCCAGTGGCTAGCCCTTTAAAGAAAACTGAGTCCTTCCCCCACACACTACCAGAAGCCATCAAGTGTGAAGAGCTACACTTCCACATCTTTATCACAATTTTTTTTTTTTGATTTTTCGAGACAGGGTTTCTCTGTGTAGCTTTGCGCCTTTCCTGGAACTCGCTTGGGAGACCAGGCTGGCCTCGAACTCACAGAGATCCGCCTGGCTCTGCCTCCTGAGTGCTGGGATTAAAGGCGTGCACTACCACCGCCCGGCTTCTTTATCACAATTTTTAAGGACTCTCCTCAATAACTCCCTGTCTAGACTGTTTCTTTTGGGGAGGGGGGAGGTTGTCACAGAAGCCTTCAGTGTCTCCCGTTCTCAGTTGTGAGTCTGCAGTCATCAACACCACTGCAAAAGAAGCTTTCTTGCTTATAAGCCAGTGGCAGCACAGATCATGGACTTCCCAGTGGTTTCCTGTGGCAGCACGGTTGGTGGACATCAACACAAACACTGACCTCAGCCTGCTCTCTATCAGCAGCACAGATACCAACATGGTCTCCAGCGGCAGCATGAACCATGGAAGTCCCTCCAGGAAACTCAATCCAGAAAATGAACCACTCTTCATCTCTAACATCCTGCTGCTGCTGAGAGGGTGATGTGCAGCTGGGCAGCATGTCTCGGGGCAGGGCCTGCTTGAGCTCCAGGCTGTTGCACACCACTCTGCCCTCAGTGCTGAGCAGTTACGGTTCCAGCCTCCAGGCAGCCCAAGGACAAGACTCCACTTGGCAACACAATGGTCCTTTATCTGCTGTGGCACTGCTCCTACAGTAGAGCCACGGAACATGTGGCGACATATAGATGAATAGAAATGGGCTGAGTTTAGTTATAAGAGCTAACTAGCAAGAAAATTGAGAAATAGGCCATGGCCATGTAATTCATAATTTTTCTTTTGAATGCCGAATGCCATTTATTGAAGGACGGAGGAGGTCTTAAATATAGGCTTATAGCACAATGGGAGAACCCTGGAGGGCAGAAGTTCACTACTGATGTTTTGCAATCTTGCATCTAAGCTGTTAACGCCCAATATGCAGGATACACAGGCAAGGAGCTTCCCTTAAGCATTCAGGAGGGTGGATCCTAGCAGGGAATTAGGATAGGGAGGATATCAAGGTCACGGTCAGCAAGCAAGGCAACAGTTACCCAAAACGGGAGCCAGGGCCCTACAGGTCCCCCTTTTACTAAAAAATGAGCTTCTGACTTAGCTTCTGGGATTGCCATTTCATAATTGATTACTACAGCTAGCACAGTGGAGACCCTGGCAGCAAAAGTAGCTACCACAATTAGTTAATCTTTCATTCTATTGGGCATGATAAATTTAATTCAATAGTTATATACATTTCGATTGGCTTCGAAAGTTATAAATTTATAAACTCAAATTCCATTTGCTTTTGGGGTACCATCTTACAAGGACTCCAATTTGCAGTAAAGCTCATTAAGGAAGGGAATGGCTCAGTTGCCTTTAGCCTACTGGCTATGGGTGGGTTAGGACTTCTGTTGGTCTTTTCTGTGTCAAACACACAGATTGCAAGCCTAGCGCCACTTTGAGATCTTTGGCAGCAGTTAACTCTGCAGCTCACACACGATTGAGCTTGTACGATAATGAGTATTCAGAGACAGGTAATGCCTGGGGGGTACTCACCAACCTAAGACAGAGTGCCTGTGTGGCCTGGGCAGGTGTCTCCATGATGGGTAAGGTGACCTGCTGACGTCCCAAGCAACCTAAGTCAGAAGCTCATTTTTTAGTAATTCGTAATTGATATAAGCCTCTGTGTGTTTACTTGGGTCTGAGCAGCTGCAGTACCAGGCAGGACACAGGAAAACTTCCAGCTACAACAAAAGAAGTAGATGCTTATCTGGAAGAGTCTTCAGGATACATCTATGTATTTTCTAGAAGAAACACATTTTAGCTTTAAAGATAGGCACTTTCTTAGAGTAAAAGGTGCAGCAAGCTGCAAGAATATATTACAGAGATCCAGCTGCATATATTAAAGCTATACCTAGGAAGATCAAGGAATTTTTCTAGAGGGAAGCCATTTATCAAGGAATATTTGGTGTTATCCAGCTTTTAATATATATATATATATATATATCAGCTGTCTTCTGCTATGAAATTCTTGCGCACTCATATACTACTAGACCACATGGCAAACAGAATAAGCTTCTCAGACCTACTGCTGATCTACTAGGTAACACCCCTACAGAGCCTAGGAGACAGGTTGTCTGTAGATGCATAGCTTTGTTGCTTGTGCAAATGAAGCTCAGACCATCCCCTTCCTTCTGGTCTAGTATCATTGCAGAGTTATTGACTCAGGACTATAGGGCTTTTTGCATAACCAGGTGCAGTAAAGACTGGAGTAGAATTCTTGGTGAGAGCAGAGTGCATGGATGGAGGAGAGAGGAGGAAGGCAGAGTTTTTGTAGAGACTGGCTCAGTCTGAGGAGTAAGGAGCAAGGAAGGAAAGATGGAAGGCAAAGGAACAGAGGACAAAGATGAGATCGAAAGCATAGGAGCTTAGTTAGCACTATGAGAGGACAGGAGAAGTGGGTACAAAGAGGAGCTGAATGTGAGGACGGAGCTGAAGCTGTATAGATAGAATTTTGTTTTAGAGAAATAAAGTATACAGATGAAAGAGCATGGTATACATAGATTCTTTTCCCCCAGATAACCCCACACCAGACATATCCTCTTCCCCAGGACTCTGAGAAGGATGGACAAAAGTACTCCAACCAAATAGGACCAGAAAACAAACAGGCATTGCCATTCTAATATCTGACAAAGTAGACTTCAAACTAAAACTTATCAGAAGAGATAAAGAGAGATACTTTATTCTAATTAAGGAAACAGTTAACCAAGCAGATATTACTATCCTAAATGTGTAGGCACTAAACTCTAGGGAACCTAATTTCATGTTTAAAATGTACTACCAGATTTAAAGACATCAACCATTAATAAAAATAATACAATAAATATAATATAAAAATAATAAAAATAAACAGAGAGGGCCGGGTGGTGGTGGCACACGCCTTTAATCCCAGCACTCGGGAGGCAGAGGCAGGCGGATCTCTGTGAGTTCGAGGCCAGCCTGGTCTCCAAAGCAAGTTCCAGGAAAGGTGCAAGGCTACACAGAGAAACCCTGTCTCAAAAAACCAAAAAAATAAAATAAAATAAAAAATAAATAAACAGAGAAACATCAGAATTAAATGACATTAGCTACAGAAATCAGGAAAGTCAAAAGGGACCATTGCCATGATTGGGAGTAGGGGAGCAAAAGAGAGGGGAATAGCTGGGTACCAGTGATCTGATGGGGGGAATGGAGCATAGGAAGGCTCTAATTAGGGATGGAGAGGGAGATAAATACAGATGAAGAATGAAGGAGGACAAAGTGAAAGTAAGGATGTCTGGAAAAAATCATAAGGAATCATACTATTAACTATTTACCTAAAAAGAACTACAGTACAATAACTCTGTGCACAAATAGAGCTTAAGTGAAATTTTATCTTGTGGACTGACAATGCTACATCTAAGAGTGAAAGACCAGCTAACAAAAACCCCAAAATCAAGCATGAGAAGCCTTCTTTTGAGTTGTTGCTCTGGGTTGTCCAAGAGGCTCCGCAAACATACAGCCTATTGCTGTTGCCCTTGGTTACCCCCAAGAGGTGGAAGTCACTATTGCTGAAGACACATTGCATTTCAGACACAGGGCTCAGAGGCCCCTAAGCTGTAACTGACCCGAATGCCTCCTCTTTGAGGACTAGAAGATACCATGCACTCTTCCAAAGGAAGGAAGAAACCAACCGTCCCACCCAGCTATGATGCCTATGAACCACAGCAGCAACCAACATGACCCAATAACCCTAAGAGTTCAGTAGTGACATGCATACTTAGCAGCAACTAACATCTCTCTAATTGGACTTAAGACCCATTCAACATGAGAGAAATTATGCCTGGTATTGGAAACCTAGACAATTACCTAGGGCTAATAAGCTCCTGAGGGAGAACCTACAACTACCACTACTTTATTAAACCAGCATAATCCCTAACTTCATTCTATGTGTCCTTATATTCATGGGTAAGTATAGTCCTCATTCCTCATCAAGGAAACTTGAGGTGATATTTTGTGATGAAATGTGATATTTTATTTGTATGTTAATAAATAAAGTTGCCTGGAGATCAGGGGTCAAATAGCCATTAAGCAGAAGTTGGCGGTGGTAGCACATGCCCTTAATCCGATCACATGGCAGGCAGAGTCTCTGTGTGGTCAAGGACACAGCCAAGCGTGGTGACACAAGCCTTTAATCCCAGTACCAACCATAGAGACCTGGAGGTCTGTATAGACAGGCAGTGACGAGGAAGTCATGTGGCTAGTCTTAGAGCCAATGAGAAGGCAGAACAGAAAGACAATAAAAACACAAGTCAGGCAGGAAGAACTCTCTCTGGGGAAGCTACAGCTGGTGGTAAGCTGAAGCTAGTCATGGCTATTGCTCTGATCTCTTTGGCTATTTCCTCTGTATTTGGCTCTGTGTTTCTTATTTACTAAGACTGTTTAGAAATTCGTCTACAGAAACTTCTCTTTCAACAGAGTCCATCACAGAAAACAACCACCAGTCAAAATGTAGAGTTGTGGAGCCCAGTCCCAAAAGATACATCTACAAAACAATTCCCATACCTGAGGCTCAGGGAACACTGCAGAGAGTTGTAAGAAAGATTGTTAAGAGTAAATAGGTAGTTTGCTGTGAGATTGTTTCCTAGGAAAGTTAGAAACTGCATCCATAAAAGCTCACAAACACGACTGCCTAAACATGAACAAGGACAAAAGTAGTCAGGCCAATGTGAATGATAGAAAGGCCATGAGGCCTCAACCCTACACAAAGAACTAGAGCAACTAAGGAACTCTGGGAGAAATAGTCTTCCCCAGGAAGAGCATATCCAAATCAGTGGTCAGCCCTGAAAACAGCAACATTATACAGACTGAGCCAGTTCTATGTAGGACTATAGATGTCTAGACATATATGCACATAACCAATTAATGGAAAAAGAGGCCATGAATTTGAAAGAGATCAAGGAGTGGGTATATAAGAGAACTTAAAGGGAGGACAGGGAAGGGAGAAATGATGTAATTATATTACACTCTCAAAAATAGTAGAATAAAGGGGAAAATGACACCATACATTAAATGGATGTAACAGATACCTACAGAATATTCTACCCAAACACCAAAAAATACACATTATACTCAGCTGCATACAAAAGCCATTCTAAAATAAAAACACGTTTTGGGACACAAAACAAATCTTCATAAATTCAAAAAGATTGAAATAACTCTGTGTGTACTATCTGACCACAATGCAATAAAATTTAAAATTGACAACAAATCTCTAGTAAACACATAAACTCGTGAATATTAAACAACTCATGACTGAATGATAAATAGATCAAAGAAAATCAAGAAAGAAATAAAAAATTTCCTGGAACTCAGTGAAAATGAAAACACAACAAAACTTCTGGGACACATTGAAAGCTTTCCTACAAGGGAAATTTGTAGCTCTAAGTGCCTATAGTTAAAAAAAATCAGGGGGGCTGGAGAGATGGCTTAGAGGTTAAGAGCATTGGCTGCTCTTCCATAGGTCCTGAGCTCAATTCCCAGCACCCACATGGTGGCTCACAACCATCTGTAATGAGATCTGGTGCCCTTTTCTGTCCTGCAGGCATACATACAGGCAGAACATTGTATACATAATAAACAAATGAATTTTTTTAAAAATCAGAAAAACTATAGATAAATGACCTAATAATACAAACTCAAAAATTTGGGAAAACAAGAACAAAATAAACTAAAACCCAGTTGACAACAAGAAATAATCAAAATCAGAGCATAAATTAGAAACAAAATTTAAAAAAAATCAATGAATCTAAAAGCTGGTTCTTCCAGAAGATAAACAAGATTGACAGACCCTTGACCTAACCAAAAGAAAGAAACAAATCCAGGTCATAAGCAGCCAGTGTTCTTAACCCTGAGCCACCTCTCCAGCCCATTGGTGTTGTGTCTTCTGTCTCAGAGGAGTAGACTTTCAATGGCTAGCTGTACTTACTTGGTGGATATGGACCTTTGGGTATCATTTTTTGGAGTTTTTTTGTTTGTTTACTTATTTGTTTCTTTATCCTAATAGATAGTGCTTCATATATTACAGGCTGGCCTTAAATTCACTAAATGTCTAGAATGACTTTAAACTACTGATCCTCTTACCCCTACCTCTCAAGGACTGGGTTTACAGATGTGTTCTTCATGTTAACCCTTTAGATGGTCCTTTGCCTCAAATTTTTTTTCCAGTTTTAGTAGATATAAGTAGCACTAGGGAGAGCCTGGGAGATTATATATATATATATATTTTTTTTTTCTTCTTCTGAGAATCCAGAGAAGGTTCCTTCTACATTTCATAAAGGGCCCCTTGTGAAATTTGGGAAATGTCATTGTCAAGTGAATATAACAGAAATTGGTTATAAGTTTTTACCCAAAATACTTGGGGCCAGTTGTTTTCTCTGTAGTTTTTCTCAAAGTCTTCCATTGTCCCTCTGGAAAAGACCACCTGTTGGGCCTCTGGTACACACAAAAAGATGAACACAACCTCTACTCCATTCTGTATGTCTTGGTGAAGTATTTCCAGTAGGCTGTTGCTCCAAACTGAAGCTGTTGAAATATACTGTGAGGCCATCTTCCTCTATTATGATCCCAGGGCCAGAAAGATGGTTCAGTGGATAGAGGCACTTCCACCAAACTTGACAACTTGAGTTGGATGCCCAGGACTATAGGCGGACGTTTTCTCCGGTCTCGCCAGGCCCCAAGGTCCCACAGCTACTTATAAAATAATCATTCAGAGGCTTAATATTAATTACCAATTGCATGGCCTATGGCAGGCTTCTTGCTAGCTAGCTCTTATAACTTGACCCATTTCTATGAATCTATAAGTTGCCACGTGACTGTGGCTTCCCGGTATTTTCACATCTTGCTTCTCCTCCCGGTGGTGGCTTCTCTCCCCTCCGCCTTTCTTCTTCCTCTCTCTCTCTTCAATTTCCCACCTAGCTATAACCTGACTGGCCATAGGCCAAACGGCTTTCTCTATCAACCCATCAGAGCAACCCATATTCACAGCGTACCGAAAGACATCCCACAGCACAGGACCAACATGGTAGAAGGAGAGAACTGACTCACAAGCCGTCCTCTGGCCGCCACATGCCCCAGCACACACCTACACACAAACACAAAATAGGTAAAGTAATAAAATAATAAGAGACCACCTTGGACTCCATTCCAGCATCTCACCATGGCTTTGTGTAACTGTTTACGTAGTAGTTCCTCACTCTAAAAGTGAGAAATGTGTCCAGATTTGTTTGCCAAAGGAGATGGCCAATTCAGCGTGCTCTTACCAAAATTGTCCTTCCAACTACCCTCCCTGTTATCCAACTCGCCCTGGAGCTCTCTCATCATCCCACTAATATCTTTGAATTTTATGACACAAAGGGTACTCCACAAGCCAAGACAGGAGCTTGTGGCTAGAATGTCTGCTAAAGAAAAGAGGGAGACAGTAGAATTAGGGGTCAATGTCTCCCTCACCCTCACTTCCTACTGTTCTTCCAACAAGGTCTTCTCCTTCCCCGGGGTTTTGGGAAATTGACCTTGGAGACGCCTGCTCCCCTCAGCTGTCTAAACTGTCCCACTCAGCCTTTCACTTGGACCAGCATGGTTCATTTAGTGGCAGGGATACAGTCTGTGAACCGTGTCACTAGAGGATTGCATCACTGCGCAAATGTCATAGTGTGTACTTCCGCAAGCCTGCATGGTCTCATCTTCACACCTCTGCTATGTAATATAATTAGCCTGTTGCTCCTGGGGCAGTGATGAGCAAGAGAAAATACAGTCAAAAGAATCAGTAAAGGCAGGTCCCGTTACTACTGTTTTCTTTTTCTTTTTCTTTTTTTCTCTGTCTCTCTCTGTCTCTCTGTCTCTCTGTCTCTCTCTCTTTTTATTTTTTATTTTTTTGAGACAGGGTCTCACTCTGTAGTCCTCACTGGTCTGGAACTCACAGAAATCCACCACCCTTTGCCTCCAAAGTGCTGGTAATAAAGGCAGGCACCACCATGTCCAGCCTAAATTTCTTTTCTTAAGAAGAAAAAAAAACAGATGAGTAAGGCTGCTGCTAATATATCATGGTGGGTTAGTCAGGATTCTCTTGTGGGTCAGAAACAATAGCACATATATGTCACAGACAACATTATTAGATCAGTATGCATGACAGCTGGGCCGTCCAACAATGACTGTCTTCACACTGGAGAGGCTAAGAACTGGGTAACATCTCTTCGTGAGGCTGGAGGCCTCAATAGTGGGAACAGAGGGGAATTCTTATGTATTCCTGGCTCTCAATAGTGTGAACAGATTATGTATTCCTTGCTAGACACAGGCCCACTTGAAACAGAGATCTGCCTGCCTCTGCCCCTGCCCCTTGAGTACTGAGAATAAAGAAAGATGCCACCAGGCTCAGAAAAACCCTGTTTTTTTTTAAAAAAAATCTTTGTGACAATTGGTTAAGTGCCTTCTACAGAAGCACAAAGACCTGAGTTTGGACCCCTAGAACCCAGGTAAAAAGTCAGAGGAGATTTACAACCACCTGTAACTCCAGTTCCAGAGGATCCTTCACCCTCTTCTGGTCTCCATGGGCACCTGCATACACATGGCATACACATATGGCACTTGTTCACATGTGAGCACACACACGCACACACAAGTTTAAAAAAATATATAAAGGGGCTGGAGAGTCGGCTTGGTGGTTAAGAACATGTACTGTTCTTCCATAGGACAGGAGTTTGGTTCCCAAGACCTCTCTTCTGCCCTCCTTGCGTTCTTGTATTATGTCACACACACACACACACACACACACACACACACACACACACACACACACACGTAAATAAATAAAATATATAGACATCACCAGATCATTTAAAAAATAAGTAAAATAAGTCAAGAGCAGTTGGGGAAGGATACCCAACGTCAACCTTGGGCTTCCACCTACACTTGCACCCATATACATCTGAAGGCACACTTGCATAGACCCACACTCACAAGTACATTAACACATACACACATACATCCAACCTCAACTACAGCATTTATATTATATTTGTACAAATACATTCTATTTGTACTTTTCTGGCAGGCTTATTTCACTTAGCACAATGTCCAAAAAGCTTATCCATGTTGTCATATGGTCACAATGTAATTGTTATTTCTATCAGTTTGGTTGGAATGAGAAACAGCTATAAGAGTGACTCAAAATTTGAATGACCTATTTAGAGGTGATGGAGCTGTGGATGATGGGACTGGTTGAAGGAAGTAGGTAATTGGAAACGTGTCCTGGGGAGCTGCAGCTTGCCATGCCTCTTCTTCTTACTGCTTTGCTGCATCCACCCTGCAAGCCAGTCCGCCATACCTCTGAAACTGTGACTACACTAATCTTTCCTGCCTTAGGTTATGAACTTTTTTTTTCTTCACAGCCACTCAGAGTAACAGACAGAATTTCCTTTCTTTTTGAGGCTGAATAAGAGTTCATTGTCTATATAAGGACATATATGTCCACTCCAAAGTATCCATGCCACATATTGAGTTCTCTGAATCAAGTACTGAGACATTGAGACATGAGGGGTACAGCACATGGGTAATGGAAAAGGAGGGAGCAGAAGCCAAACTGTGGAGAAGAATTTGGGTAATTCATAGTATGATTCCTTTTCCAGCCCAGCTAGGAGCTTTTGAATGACAAGTGTCCATGAGTGTGTTCCAAACTGACCCCAAACAATTAGCCCTTTCCACCTGATTTGGTCATCAAATGCAGGCTACCTTGGTAGGGCCATGTCCCTGTGTATTGGAGGCAGACTCTAAAAAACGCCAGGTAGAGGTTCTTTGCTGACCACACTTGTTCTTCTAGTTCACCTCCATGTCTACAGGGATTCATCGATCCTGTTGAAAGGGTACCAAGTGAAATGTCCATATATCAAAGAAGATCAAGAGAAATTTCTTCAGTGTGGACATTCAAATTTGAGGGGTTTGTTTGCTTGTTTATTTTTGTAGATATAAGAATTGAAGCTAGGGGCTGGAGTGATGGCTCAGAGGTTAAGAGCACTGGTTGTTCTTCCAGAGGTCATGAGTTCAATTCCCAGCAACCACATGTTGGCTCACAACCATCTATAATGAGATCTGGTGCCCTCTTCTGGAGTGCAGGCAAACATACAAGCAGAATATTGTATACATAATAAATAAATACATCTTTAAAAAAAAAAGAATTGAAGGTAGGGCCATAGGTATACCAGGCAAGTGCTCAGCTACTAAACCATATGCCCAACCCCAAAATTAAGTTTTATTGAAAATCATTAGATCCTAAAGCAAGGAATTATATTTAGAGAAATACTTTTCTGAATCCCTTAATCTGTCATATAACATGTAAAGAGCTATCAAATGGGAGCATTTCTTTTCTCTCATTAGTGTTAGTTCTACTTTAAGATGTTTTTATTTTTACGTGTATGGTTTGCTTGCATGTATGCATATACACCATGTGTGTTCTCGTGCCTGCAGAGGCCAGAAGAAGCTATTAGATCCCCTGGACTGGAATTACAGATGATTGTGAGCTTCCATGTGGGTGCTGGAAATTGAACCCAGATCCTCTGCAAGAGCAGTAAGTGCTCTTGATTAACGAATCATCTCTTTTTATATGAGCCTATATATTTATGGTTTATTTATTTTGAAATGCTGG